>PVLC010005474.1:0-10527 GCA_004027655.1 Graphiurus murinus
TTCTTCTTCTTCTTTTTTCTCTCTCTTCTCTTTTCTCTCTCTCTCTCTCTCTCTCTCTCTCTCTCTCTCTCTCTCTCTCTCTCTCTCCTTCCTTGGGCATAATCCTTGCTTGTGAAGACTGAGACCAGCTCTAAGATCTGAATTAAAATTGGTGATATTTTGGGAGAAGGGAGAATTAAATCATACCTGTTCCTATGTTACTGTCTCTGCTGAATGTGCTAAAAAGGCTGACGGATTTGGGAAAAATCCTATAGGACCCAGATAGACACATATCCTGCTCTGCTTGAAGCCCCTGCTGGGTGACAGCTACTAGCCTGAAGGGTAGCTCAAAGGGCCATGCCCCCTGGTGCTCATCAGCCATCTGTTAATTGTTAGCCACAATCATGACATCCTGCTATGGCTTTGGAGGTCAAAGAGGGGTTTTGTGACTCTAAGAATAACCAGGGACACCCATGCACCTTTTCTATTAAGCCTGGGTATAATTCCTGCCACATAGTCCTGCACAAACATACTCTGGGTATTGCTCTGGTGCATTGCTGGGGGGGGGGG
The DNA here is from genome assembly GCA_004027655.1 of Graphiurus murinus. NCBI lineage: Eukaryota > Metazoa > Chordata > Mammalia > Rodentia > Gliridae > Graphiurus > Graphiurus murinus. The sequence continues at coordinate 550 of PVLC010005474.1, forward strand.
GTGGAATCTCATCCTGTCTTTCTGAGCTAATGATAACCTGGTTTGGAATTCTGAAAAAGAGACAGTGTTCACTGTGGAATTCAATACTTCATCGACTTTCAATCAGAGTTTGTGCTCTGCTCTGCAAAATCACAGCACCCAAGAAACCTTGGATTAGTACACTGATCCCGAAGGCTTAGGACTCAGAGCCTGGGGATGTAGGGTCTCATTTGGAATGAGGATTTTATTTATAGGACGAGATATGGTAAGCCTGGAAAAAATCATAAAAAATATTTTCTTATGGTGGGCTGCTGTTTTTATTATAGCTTCCTGCTCTGGAGGATGTATTACTCCTAGTTAAGAAAAGGCCTGATTGATTTTTTTTCAGATCCTGGTCTGATTCAGAGTTTATATTTCCCTCTTACAGTATGAACTGTAGAGAAAGAATGGGCTATGCTATGTGTATGGGAACAGTAACCCCAGAAAGATCCAATGGGTCACCAGTTCTAGGGTTATCAGTTTGTAGTTCACCCTTGAACAGCTCACAACCCTGCTGATATGTATTCCAGGAATACAAACTCATTTGTCAGCCCCGCAGAGGCCAATTAGGAAGGTAATACCACTACATGTTAATTGCCCCACATACACAAAAACCAAATATAAATCACTCTGGGGTCATTCATTCTTGGGTTCATGTACCACTGGAGAAAATTGGGAAACAGCTAGCTTCAGAGAAGTATATGTGTATATATTTTAGTGTAATTCACCATACATTTTAATGTTTCCTACTCTGAATAAAGGGTCTAGAAACATCATATAAAAACAAAAATTCACAACCTTGTTCAGGAGAAGGATCAACCTAGTCTGACATGCAGAGGGGATTGGGATTTTAGGGAGAGCAGTTTCATTATTTGATCAACTTTTTAAGTATTTGCTTGTCACCACCCCTGACCCCTCGCAGCACTAGTTGGACATTGATAGATGAAATTGTGCCAGAGTCTTTGACAAAATGTGGTGCCCAGCTAGCATAAGGACACCTGGCCCCTCAGAGGGCACTGCTGGCTTCCAGGACTAAGGTGAAAGACATCTTTAATTTGTGAGCTTGGCTGGGGGTGACGGTGTCTGATTCTGTGGCACATTGGAAAATTGGAAGTAGGGGAGGGAGGGGTCAGTATAGAGAAGGAGAGTGGAAATCAGGGGGAGGAAGCCAGGGAGAAAGAAGGAAACTGAGAGGGACTGGTAATTCTGTTGGAGAGAGGAATCCTGTTGTAGGGCCTCCGTTAATTTATAACCTGTGAAATACGCCATTCAAGTTAGAGATGGCCACCAGAGACAGTGAATTTAGTAACAATTTTATTCTGTGGGTCATTGCTGCTCTCCCCTCCCCATCGCATGCTGCAAACTCTGGAAAGATGACGACTGGCCCTCGCCCTTCTGACAGAAAGTTTCTAACTTCAGTGTCCTAAAGTTTCCAGGCTCTGCGATGTGTTCGAAGCTCCCCTCCACATTCTCAGAAAACCTTTGAAAATCTCCAAATGGCCTTGGGCCTCCAAGGACTCGCTTTCTCCTGACACTTTCATTAAGGACTCAGGGCCCATCTTCCTGGAGCAGTGCCCGGGCTGCCTTCCTCCCCTCCTCCCTGCTCCCTGGGCGCCTTTCTCATGCTCAGCAGCCCCTCAGCAACCACCTCCAGTCAGAGGAAACAGTTTGTCCTAAAGTGGGAGCCGGGGAATTGCCTAGAAAGCCAGGCACCAGTAAACAGCTTTAAAAAAAACAAGAGCTGTTACTTTAATTATGGCCAGAGCTGCTTTATCTAACCAGCACTGTTTCTCACACATTCATCAGAAACCTGGTGATAAATCAATCTCTGGAAGGCAGAGGCTGCCAGGGCCTCTGCGCCTCTGGCTCCAGCCTCTCTCCTTCCTGGGGCTTGGTCTCCTGGAGCCATCTCCTGATTGGTATGCAGCTCAGCACCTCCAGGATTCTGATTTCATGTCAGCTTTGCACTGAGGCTGGGAATCAGGCTCATGCCCCAGTATGGATTTCATTTGGATCCTTTTGGTAACCAAGAAAGGGTCAGAAAAGAGGCTATTGCAAGGGCCTGATTCACAAAGATAAAACAATGCAAAGGTAGTTAGTGATAACAGTAACAGTAATAAATAAAACATACAGTCAATCAGTTGGTATTTAATACATTTATTTAATAAACATGTAATAAAATACTCAGTAGAGAGACATTAAATGATAATATTAGCAGCTATCTTGACTAAAAACTTATTATGTGCCTGGCTAATATACTAATCTTCAGTCCCTAGCAGCCACTCAGTGCGGCCCAGATTATGATCTGCCTCTTTTAGCTGTGAACGTAGCAGCAGTAAGCCTTTGGCTCTGGGTCACAGGCGGAGACAGAGCCAGGCTGTCATCCTGGGCCTCTCTGCTGTGGGCTGGGGCCTGATGATGTGCATGCTCCTGATTCAGTGTCCCTGGTGACAGCAGTTAGCGGGATACCACGACCTGCAAATCAGGAAGAGAGCTAGTGCGCAGACTGACCACATCCAGCTGTTTTTCACAAAGAGACTAGACGGACTAGAGGACAGAGTGCCATTCTGGGACAGGACCTCTGACACCTTGCTATCTTTTTCCAGAAGAGAAGGCTGAGGCTCAGAGAGGTGAAGCCACTGACCTCCAGGCAAACCTGAGGCTAGAACTGGTTCCCTGAATTACCGGACTGGCAATTTCTCTGCTGGATATTGACAGGATGAGGAGAGGTGGTATTTGGACCTTCAGAGTACTTAGCATCAGCTGGGTGTGGTGGCACAGGCTATAATCTCAGTACATGGGAGGCTGAGACAGGAGGATCACAGGTTTGAGACTAGATGCAGCAACTTAGGAGACCCTCAGCAACTTAGTGAGTCCCTGTTTAAAAATTTAATAAAAAAGGGGAGGCTGGGGGTATACATCAGAGGTAGAATGCCTCTGAGTTCAATCTCCAGTACAAAAACAAATAAACAAAAAATAAAGCAATAACAACAAAAACACAGTATCTTCTTACCATGCTTTTTTTTCCCCCTCCCACAAGTAGATAACTGGCCCTGGGTAATTCAAGGTTAGCCTGTTGTATCATCATTGTTCCACAAGAAGAGAGAGTCACAGGCTCCCAGGCATGCCTGCTGTAAGGAAAGCATGGTTTTGCTGGCAGGTCCTTTGTGGGTGTTGCTTTCCAATGCTAGGAAGCGGATGGGATATGCTTGGTGTTTACCTCTTGGTGCAGAAGAAAAGGAAACCACTGATATAGACTATCATTCCTTCGATCTAAGCAGGAGCAACTCTAAACTAAGGCAGAGGAAATGCCAGATAAAGAAAAGCAGTGTTCTGATGACAATTTCCAATTCCTCTTCTTGACTAGACCTGATTCTCAGCTTCAGAGACCAATTTGTATCCTGTCTGCTCCTAAAGCTGCTTCAGCCCACACTAGCCTTTCCACTTTGTCATTGTTATTTGATTTTTTTTTTAAATGAGGTATGATTTACATCCAGTAAAATTCACCATCTTTAAAGCATGTAGAAGTATTTTAACAAACCTATTGGTATATAAACTACTCCAGCATCAAGATACAGGACATTTCCATCTTCTAAACAGTTAGTTCTCTAATGCCCCTCCCCCCAGCTCCAGCCATGGCTCTGCTTTCTGTCACCATAATTTGGTCTTTTCCAGAATGTTTTATGAATTAATTTGTATAGCATTTAGCCCTTTAGGTCTACATTAGAGGCCTAGCCATGGTATTGTATCATATTATATCAGTAGTTACTTCTATTTTATTGCTCAATAGAAATTCCCTGTGTGACATGCCTCAATTTTTTTTTTTTTTGCTCCACTTACCAGTTGAAGAGCATTTGATTTTTTTTTTCTAGTTTTTGGAAATTATGAATAAAGCTGCTACAAATATTGCATGCAGGTTTTTGTGTGAACCAACATTTTTATTTTTCTCAAGATTGCTGAGGGCATTTTTAACACAAACCTCTCTATATTTTAAAAAATATCTCTCACATATCTTGTTTTATTTCAGCCTTATTATTAAATTATTAATTATTTATTTTATTTATGTATCATTTATTTATAAATATTTATTTAAATTATTATGGAATAATTGTCAAATAAAATTGTGTATATTCAAGATATAGAACGTGATGTTTTGTTATCAATATTGTATTATGAAACTATTTTCACAATCAAGTTAGTTAACATATTCATTACCTCATATAGCTATCTTTTGTGGGGGGGGGATAAGGATTCTTCTTTTTTTTCTATTTAAACATATTTATTAGAACCCACTATAAACTATAAACTATTCATACTCGTTAATGGCAATATTTGTCCCTTCGATTTGTTTTATATTTTCTTTGTTTTTTTTAACTTGTCATGTATTTGATTTAAAAATTACTTCAAGCTTATATTATCACAGGCACATTAAAAATCGCTGATTTAGTAAGACCGTCAGTGACTTCTTTTGTGCATTCTCTTTTTTCCCAGCATTATTTTTTTTTAAGTTAGTAATTTTATTTTTATTTTTATTTTTTTCGGTAGTCTTAAATCATCATGTTGTTCAGATAGAAACATACATGCACAGTTCTTGAGATCTAGGCTGTTAGCAAATTTGAATATTCAATGCATAATTATTTGCTGTAGTCAGCCAGCTGTATGTTAGGTCTCCAGAACTCATTCATCTTATAAGTGCAAGCTTATAACATCTCCCCCTTTACCCTAGTCCCTGACCCTTGTTAAGTTCCCTTCTACTCTGTTTTCACTATTTCAACTTTATTAGTTTCCACAATTAAGTACATCTCTCACATTTATTAAGGTGATTTCCAAATATATTTTTATTTTAGTTGTTTTCTAATTTTTTTCATCAGCCAAATATTGTTGAATACAGGTAGGGTCAGGAACTGTACAGACATGGAAGTTATAGGATCCCTGATATGTTTTCTAAGATGTGTGTATCTCCATAGCACCCAACTTATGATGTAGTAGGAGACATTTTATTTTATCCCAGTAAGGGAATAGGATCCATAATACACTGGTGAACCCAAGCCATATTGGCATAAGATGGGTTATAAATAAGCAATAGTAATAGGCAATTTAGCTCAGTGGCAGAGCACTTGCCTAGAATGCTTGAAGACTTTGGTTTGATCTTCAGAACCACAATCAATCAGTCAATCAATAATAAATTGTGTGTAACCAACAGAATAGTGATTACCTGTAGTCACACCCAGAAATTCCATTTCACAGTCAACCCCTCACTCGCATGCATGGCAAGGGCAGATTTTACAACCCATCCCTGATCATTGTGATTTTTCTCAAACTTGAAAACATTCAGAAAATAGATTGAAAGTATTTGAAGGATAAAAAAAAATAGTTTGTGCTGACAGTGCTTTCTTTGAAAAAGCCTTAAAAAACACAAAGTCACAGTATTTCCATAACATAAGGTCAACTTGTTCAACCTCTTATCTGACACTTGAATCTCCTTTGCGACATTGTTGCTCAGACAATGGTTGAATTCCCCTAGTGATATCAAACAGGCTATCTTGATAGGTGTGAGGAACCAACATTATATTTGGAGTAAAATGTGTATTGTAAAGCTAAATGCATTGTTACCATTTTTACCACCTCTTTCTCCCACTGTCTTCCCTTTTCTTCCCATTCTCCTTCTCTTCCTCCTTCTTCTTTTCCCCAAACTCTTCATTATCACAATCATCATCATCATCATCATTAATATTTTTACTATAATTCTGAATACTTTTTTCTTTATATTAAGCCAAAAATTGTAACCCTAGTACTTCATCCATTGATTTTACTTTTAGCCTTCTGGGCCATTCAAACTAAGTGGAGCTCACATAAGTGATTTCAAAATATTTGAAATCTTCAGTCTTTTCCTCACCAGGATGAAAACTGAACTCCCTTAGTTCCTTCTGCTCCTCATCATAAGACACATTATCCAGTCTATTCATCATCTGGGCCACTCAGGACATGATTCTGTTTGCCTATGAATCCCCAACTGCTTATAATGCCGCAAATGCCGTTTGTTCTGGACACTGTTGGTCTATTAATATAGTCCCATATATCAACTTTGGGGAAAGCTACATTGCATTAATGACACATTATGCTTTCTAGGAACTAAAATTCCTCAACATTTTTTTCAGTTCTACTACTGAGCCCTGTTTCCTTTGAGACAATTGCTTCATTAAAACAAGCAAAACAAACAAGAAAAACATTGACCCACTTCCTGAGCTTGTCAAGATCCCCTGAAACTCAGTTCTGTCATGCTATTAACTATTCATCCCAATTTTGAGTTAGGTGAAAGTGTGACCAGCAAGCCTTTAGTAGCTCCATTTTATGCTGATGAAAATGTTAAACAGGACAGAGTTTGAGACCGAGGTCTTTGTTCCAGATTGACATAGATGCATTAATGAAAATGCTAAGGAGACTGCCATTCACCTGGATACAAATCCACCTACAACCCAGGAACTATGCTTAAATTTAAAAAGCGATGTCAACCAAATGTTTCCCCAAGTAACTAGTGGAGAAAAGGAAGTGAGGCTGGCTTAAGAGGACTTAGACATGGTTACTGATGCTTGTGGCAAGTGAGCACTATTTTCTATCTCAAATGCTTGTAACAATTCTATTTAGATATCTTTCCCAGTAGACATTCTTCCTAAAAGCTAGCGCTATGGATCAGATAGAATTTTGAATATTTGGGATAAATATTGATCATTTTTCAATTCTCAATAACTTTAGAGATGGATGTAGAATATAGGCGTTTGGTAATATGCAATGAACTTATCTATAAGACAGTTTTAAAATATCTTTGGGAGCCACCAAGCTCTTTCAGGATCTGGCTGATGAAACCACAGGGAAGAAGGTGAGGAGAATCTGCACCTGTTTATTCGGCACCTTGCCGATGAGTGCAAGAGGCCCCTGGCCCTCTGTCTCAGCAAGTCCAGAGATACAGCTGTCCAGCCTGCTCTCTGATGGCAGTGCAGATGTCTGTCCCTGCTCCGTGACGGAAGCTCATGCACAGTGCCATGCTGGCATTTTAACAGCATGGAGAGGTGGCATTTGCATTCTCCCATGCAGCCAGACCAGATGCCTGTATGCACAAAGAAACACGAGCCAGCTTCTCCAGGGGAGCCAAGTAACGGACATGCTTGAATGAAATCTCAAAGTGTGATTCTTGAACTAGAAGCCTCAGTACCAATTGAGAGCGTGTTAGAAATGCAAATTCTTGAGTCACCCAAACCTACTTAATCAGAAACTCTGGGGTGGGATCCAGGAACCTTGTTGTAACCTGCCCTCCAGGTGATTTGATGCATACTAGACTTGGAGAAGCATTGCTCTAGCATCTGGCAACACAAAAGGCTCCCAGACAGCCCTGAGAATGGGTAGCCTGAAGTTAGTGAAAAAATCTCAAAATTCAATTCAGCAAACATTTTCTGAAGAGGATTTTCTGCTGAAGGCCATGTGCCAGGTGCTAGAGGTGAGATGCAGATGTGCATAATGCATAAAGCAAAGCCCCATCCTTAGGTGGATTACAATATAGACATGTACAAACAGTGGTGAAAAGTGGTAGACAGTAACAAAATGTTATAAAAACTCCACAGTGTATTGGGAGGAGAAAGTAAGTCCGTTTAGTTGGGTTGGGAGAGGACAAGAGAAGGTAGATGATGGAAGGTTCACAGGGTGGGTAGATTTTGTGATGGATGGAAATTTTAGTAGGCAGAAGTTAGGGAAGGACTTCCCCAGGTAGGGCTGAATATTCTCCTCTGTGTCCCATAAATGCTTCTACTATAGGGCTTCTCACCAAGTGTGCACATTTGTATGTGTCCACCATCTGTCAGGAAGGCTCTAGTTAGGTGATCAGTGGCCTAAAAACAGTCAAACCCTTCAGCCTCTTCCCAGTTCTCATCTCAATCCACCTTCCAGTTGCCCTTGTATGGTTGACAGCTCTCCTGCTAAGTGACCTTGGGGCAAGAATTAACTCTCACCTCTTCACCCTTCCACCTTGCCTGCTCTTCCTTCTCATTTCATTATTGAGAGCCTAAAACTCAAACCTCCTCTCTTTTCTACTCACACTCATTCCCTTGATGATCCAATTTCAAAGAAATGAGTTCCCCACTTTGATATCTCATCTACTGGAGCTGTTCTAACAGAACACCATGGCCCAGGTGGCTTATTAACAACAGGAGCATATTGTGCACAGTTCTGGATGCTAGAAGTCAGAGAGTGTGGAGTCAGCATGGCTGGATTCTGATGAAGGCTCTCTTCCATGTTGCAAATGGCTGCCTTTTTATTGTATTCTCACAGGGCAAGAGAGAGAGAGAGAGAGAGAGAGAGAGAGAGAGAGAGAGAGAGAGAGAGAGAAGAGAGGAAGAAGAGAAGAGAAGAGAAGAGAAGAGAAGAGAAGAGAAGAGAAGAGAAGAGAAGAGAAGAGAAGAGAAGAGAAGAGAAGGGAAGGGAAAGGTAGAGGGAAGGAGAGGAGAGTGGAAGCGAAGGGAAGGGGACTCTGAGGTGTCCTTCATAAAGGTACTAATCCTACCCATTAGATCTCTCAAAGACCCCAGTTCCTGATAGCGTCGTAAGGCCCCAGCTCCTAATTAAATAACCCAGATCCTCATACCGTCATATTAGGTGATAGGATTTCAACATATGGATTTTGGAGGGACACAAACATGCAGTGCATTGTACCAGGTGATTCCAACATTTCTAGTTCAGATCTATCCTTGAACTCCAGATTCACATGTTAACACCTACTTAGTCTCTCCATTGAGACCTCTTAGGTATCTGAAACTTACCATGCCTCTGTGTAGCTGCTTTCATTTCTAGTGTACCTTGAAAGTCTGCATTTTAGGAGAAGGGATATGTATTCTCCCCACACTTCTGGTCAAAACTTGGAGTCATTTTTGACTACACTTTCAAACTTCACACCCAAGTCAGAAAATTGTTTGACCCTTAAAAATGCAGAATTTGGATTTAATCCCCAGCACCATAGAAAATTGCAAAGCCTGTATTCTCAGCTCTTTCACCAGGTCATTATACATCTACTCCATTCACAACCCCCAGCAGTTTCTGATGCTATTCAGGGTAAAAGTCAAATGCTTCACCCTCCTCTCTCTCTGACATGATCTACTACATTCCTCTCTTCCGTTATTCCTCTTTAGTCCCTCTGGCCCCACAGCTACACATGCCAGTCCTTACTGTGTGAAATGTGTCTCTTTCATAGCTATTTGCTTTTCTTATGCCTCTGCTCAAATGTCACCTTAATCAAGAAGCAACCCCTGCCTACCCTATCTAAAGAGTTACACCTTTGTTGGGTCTTCTAGGTATAATATCATGTCGTCTGCAAAGAGGGATAGTTTTAGTTCTTCTTTCCCTATTTTTACCCCTTTGATTTCTTTCTCTTGCCTTATTGCTGTGGCTAGAGTCTCAAGTACTATGTTGAACAGAAGAGGTGATAATGGACATCTTTGTCTTGTTCCTGTTTTTAGTGGGAACTCTTGCAGTTTTTCTCCATTTAATATGATGTTGGCTGTAGGTCTATTGTATATTGCCTCTATGATTTTGAGGTATGTTCCTTCTATTCCGATTCTCTGCAGTACTTTTAGCATGAATGGGTGTTGGATCTTGTCAAATGCTTTTTCGGCGTCAATTGAGATAATCATGTCATTTTCGTCTTTGAGTTTGTTTATGTGGTGAATTACATGGATTGTTTTTCGTATGTTAAACCAACCTTGCATCCCTGGGATGAACCCAACTTGGTCATGGTGTATAATTTTCTTGAATTATACAAGAAAATTTTTGAATGCGCATTGCTAGTATTTTGTTTAGCAGTTTTGCATCTAGGTTCATCAGTGATATAGGCCTATAGTTTTCTTTTCTTGAGCTATCTTTATTTGGTTTTGGTATTAACGTGATATTGGCTTCATAGAAAGTGTTTGGGAGGGTCCT
>PVLC010005474.1:10627-76166 GCA_004027655.1 Graphiurus murinus
GGCCCTGGGCTTTTGTTTGATGGTAAACTTTTTATTGCTGTTTCTATTTCTTTGATTTTTATTGGTTGATTTAAGTTTTCTATATCTTCTTGACTCAATTTAGGTGGGTTGTATGTATCTAAAAAATCGTCAATTTCTTCCAGGTTTTCCATTTTGTTGGAGTATAGTTTTTCAAAATAGTTTCTGATGATCCTCTGTAGAGTTACACCTGTTCTTGTTTGGATCTGAAATATCTCCCAAAAGTCCATGTGTTAAAGACTTGGTCCCCAGCTATTGGAAAGTGAAGGAATATTTAAGAGATGGGGCTAAGTCACTGGGGACATGCCCTCGAAGAGGATCGTGGGGCCCTGCCATTTCCTCTCTCTTTCATTTTCTGGTTGCCAAGAGGTAAGGAGCTTCTTCCACCATGCACTCCTGCCATGACGAACCACCTCACCACCAGCCCCTAAGCATCAGGGCAAACCAACCATGGAATGAAATGTCCAAAACTGTGAATTAATTTTTCCTCCTTTTAAGTTGATTATCTTAGCTATATTGTTAGCTTAGCCTTCTTTATTTTTCTTCATGGGAGTTACATGTCTATTTGTTTTATCTTCTTCCTTGGTCAGCCCCTAGTGGAGAGTGACTCTTGCCATCGTTCAGGGCTATATTCTCCTGCACCTGAAACAGCTTCTGGCACTTAGAGGAGGATCAATAAATGTTCATTAAATTATTGATTTGTAATATGGTACATGTCTTTTTCCCTACCATGAATATTGTATACCTTCAGTATGGCTGCAGCATCTTAGACGACACGGGGCCTACATCATTCAACATGATACCTGGCATGTTGCACCGTGTGAATTGAGAAGAAGACATTTCAAGTGTTCCAAAAACTTGAACTTAGTCACAGAGATAGGAAAGCACAGGGATACAAGGCTCAGCATAGCTGGAACAGAGGTTCATATAAGAGTGAGAAAGAAAAAATAAGAGTATGATAAGTCTCAGAGGAATAGGCAGGGGCCATCAACTATAGCCTCAATTTAAATATAATTACTCACATGCCCTTATGAATAGACAAAAATCTTCCTTATAGGAAATGATGTTCTTTGCTTCCAAGTTAACATTATGCCTGATATTAAGGTTTGGTTCTGGGCTACTTTTACCCTTATTAGTCCCATTTTCCTTGGAGCTGAGCTGAACTTAAAACTTTTCTAGCTGTTTGCCCCACAACACTGTTCTCTGGGACAAAGAGTCACACTGGCCTTCTGGACCTGTTTATACAAAAAGCTGGGGTGAGATGGGGAAGATTAGGGAGCTTAGCTTGGGCATGCCACATAAGAGCTGAGAAGGGATGGAAGTCTCAACTCCCAAAGCAGAGAGGTTGATGTGCTAAGTCAAGGTGAGCCTGATGTCTCGCTCAGAGAGCCCCTCCTTGCCGACATCCCCCTACCTCCATTCCCCACTCTCCACTCCAGATACACCTACTGGCACTGTGCTGTTTTGCTTCAGAACCTACAGCTCCATCCAGTCCATACCTCCTTACTGCTCCTCTGTCCAGCTCTGGACCCAGTCTTGCATTTGAGATTAACTTTAGTGAACTCCATTTGACTCTGAGCACCATGGCTAACCGCTCTCTTCCCAAGCATTTTGAGGTCTTCCTTCCATTTCTCAGACTTTCTCCTACTGAGGGCCACAGGAAATGTTCTCCCATGGAATAGTTCCTCCAGCAAAATTATAGACTCTAACCTGGCTCTACTTCTTTGTGGTCAGGCTCCGAGGAAGGTTTTAACATTTGTTTAACTGGGTGGTCTGGCTCTGACAGTGGAAACTCTAATAGCAGCTGGATCTCTGGGATACTCGAGGGCTGACAGCATAGTGTCTGGGGCCCAGCCTCCTCTTACCCTGCCTGTTTGCAGCACCTTCTAGCCTCCCATTCCGAGGCCAAGCTTGTGTACCCAAGGGGCTGGCTGCAGCTGCTGCTTTACATTTGCAGATTTCAGGTCGATTACTGAGCCACTCATTGACAGCACCTGATGCTTTTCTTGGCCCAGCAGCTGCCAAGCAGAGATTTTAAGTCTTGCTGAGCCTCTGAAATGGAACTATCATGCTTTCATTGAATAGCACACCCGCAAAATCAGAAAATTTATAGTCTGCAAGGGTATCTGCAACAATGTTTCCTGTTGGAGGAAGACAGGCTGATTAAAAATATTAGAGATTGTGATGTCTTCTCCCCTTCCTTCAGTGCCCCCCTTCTCCTCTCTGTGTTTATCTTTTGCTGGAGGCACATTTCAGAGTTTAAGGCTGACAGTTTCATTTAAAATTATTTAAACTACGCCAAATACAGGATAAGTATACAGGTGATTTTTCTTCTCTCTGTGGCCCCAGCTTCATACAAATCAGGATGTGGAGGCTGGCTGCAGATGTCATTAATTTCTGAGTCCCTGGTACCCATTCTTATCTGCTTCACACCCCATGCCCTACCACCCCATGTGTACACATTACCCATGCAGACACCTTCCTCAAATGTGTAGCATCTGTAAATTGTGTTCTGCCTTGGATGGATTTGAGCTCCTTGCCTCTCTACTTCCCCCACCTAGGCCAACATAAGCCTTAGCCATGGCTCTAACTCTGAAAAGCAGAAAGCAGCACAGTGTGTCTGTCTAGACTCAAAGAAAGCAATGATACATTAGGGGACAATTGTCTTTGCCACATATGACCTTTCCGAAACAGGGATAGGAGAAGAAATGGAAGGTTTTGTTTTTAAGAAAGAAAAGGAGAATAATCTTCTTAAGGTGAGCTGAGGGATGTCTGATCATAAAAGTAAAAGGAAATAAAATATGCTTAGAGGAAGGAGCAGGCTCAATGAAGAACGGGTGCCAGATGGGAACAATAGACACCACCAGTACAGGCAGGGACAGGAAGGAGGAGAGGAGACAAGCTTACAGCTCAGCCCATGCTACGAGTGTGCTCACAGTTGGTAAGGAAACACTGGAGCCCCCCACGCCCTCCCACAGCCCACCCTGAGGTGAGACACTTGCTATGTCTTCTTCACACAGATATTTGGAGCAGATGCTAGCAAATGTTAGAGATAGCAAGTGGTTTGTGTCTTCAAAATGGACACGGAGGCTGGGGTTATGAAACTTCAGACAAGTCACACCACTCTAGAGGAAACGTTTACACTGTGGTCTGGACTTTGGTGTCCTCTTCCCACCTCACTTTCCATGTAGGAACCTAATGCCCACTGGAAAAGTATTAAGAGATGGGGCTTTTTGGAGATGATTAGATTGTGGGGCTCCACCCTCATAATGGGATTAATGCCTGGGTTAGTCAGCTTTGCTGACACAAACAACATAGAATAGGATAGGTTTATTTGGGCTCACAGTTTCATAGGTATGGTCCATGGTCTAAGACTTCAAGGGAGGCATCATGGCGGCATGACATGTGGCAGAGGACAGAAGCTGGTCTCCTGGCAGCCCGAAAGCAGAGAAAGCAACAGGAAACAACCAGAGACAGATAGAGTCCCCAGGCCACACTTTCAATGACCTATCTCCACCAGTCACACTGCACCTGCCTAAATTACCACCCAGTAAACCCATTGAAATTATTAATCCTTCTGTGGGTTTATCTGTTGGTGAGATTAGGTCCCTGATTCAATTACTTAGCCTCTGAATACTGTTGCATTGCCAACATATGAGCATTTGGGGACACACATATTCAAACCACAATGGTGCCTTTATAAAAAAGGTTGGAGCTGTGTTCAGTGGCCTATGTCTGCAATCCCAGTAACTTTGGAGTATGAGGAGGGAGAATTGTAAGTAGACTCTGCCTCAAAAAATAAATTAAAAAATAAAATAAAATATAAAGGAGCTAGAAGGAAGTGACCTTTCATCTTCCATCATGTGAGCATGTACCAAAACTGTGCCACTCATAAAGCAGAATGAGCCCTCACCAGATATCATCTATGCTAGACCATTCCAGTCTCCAGAACTGTGAGGTGTGGATTTCTGCTGTTTATGTTACCCAGACTAAGTAATCTTGCTGTAGTAGCCAAAGAGGCAAAAACCCTAAACTAACATATATCAGTATACTAAAAAGGAGGACATTCTATAAGGCCCCTATGGGTTGTTAATTCCTAGGGAAGCTATTCTCCCTTTGTTTTCTAATTTTTTTAAAAAATAAAATCACTCCTTTTAATTGTCTGTCATTCTGTATCTCCCTCTCTCTCTCTCTCTCTCTCTCTCTCTCTCTCTCTCTCTCTCTCTCTTTCTCCCCCTAGAGTAAAAAAAAATACATGCACTCTCCCTCATAGTAGAATTGCTAGGACCAATTAATTACTGTCCCTCAAGCCTCCTAAAACTGAAAAGCATTCCAGATTCATCAACACTATTTCTTGTCAGCATAAGAGGTCTCCTCTCTTAGAGGGCACACATTAGGAAGATGCAGAGGCTCCATTTTCTACAGAAGGCTTTTTTCTCCCTGCTCCTATTTTCTAGTCAACCAAACACAGTCTCCTTTTGTATGCATTCTAAGAGGGGTTTCCCCATCGTGAATTTAAGCTCACTCAGGCGCTCTCTCTCTCTCTCTCTCTCTCTCTCTCTCTCTCTCTCCCTCTCCCCAAGTAGTTGAGGGCTGATAATCTGGATTCCAATCCTTTACTAATGATGCTCAGTGAGCAGGAAATGATGTTCATAGATTCAAAAATATCTATGGTTCCAAAATATATATGTCTTATGGACAGCATCCCTGAGCTATAATGTGAAAATATGATTTTGAGAGCCCTGGACCCAGAGAAGAAAGATATCAGAGTTCTACTTTTTTTTTTTTTTTTTTTTTTTTTTTTTTTTTTTTGCCAATGATACTGACAATTGCACAGTCCCAAAAGGTGGCTGGGAAAATTCAAATGATAAAAATCCCACCTAAAGGTATCCCAGCAACCTGTCTGGCACTGTCTGTGCTACAGGAGAAGGATGTATGTACCTTTCAGGAATCTTGGAGGAGCTGAACTCATACCAGGGTACACAACTAGCTGTGGAACTTGGGAAAACCATGAAGCCCTCATGGCTTGGTGTCTTCCAAAGGATGCAACGAATGGCTATTTACAGCAGATTTCTTTTTAGGGAACCAACTATGTAGCAGGTATTTTTATACATACCAGCATTTGTCTTTATAAGATTACAAAAGAAAGTATCATTAGCATTATGAATGAGAACATTTCACTTGGGTCACAAAGCTTCCCACTGGCTCATTTAAGTTCAACACACACCAGAATTAAGTAGCCTTCTATTGGAGGTTTTAAGCTCCGGAAAGGAAACAAGTTTTGTCTGAGTATTAGAAGGAGGATTCCTTCTGAGACCACAAGTGAGCAAAGGATTTCCCACCTGAGACCACTGATGGATTACAAGTGAGCAAAGGCTGCATTCCATGCCTCGGAAAAGCTCTGAGGGTAAGCAGGACCGTGGTGGCAATGCTGCCCCCGCACTCGAGAGTAAAGTAGGCTGGGAATCGAGCCACTGCCAACTGACTGCATTTCCATTTCCCAGCCCATTAAGCTCACAAAACACCAAACATTCACAAGACTTTGAAAGTGATAAAATGGCACAGAGAGCTTCCCATCCCTTCCAAATGAGCCACTACTCCAGGTGCAAAGCCAAGGGCTCACATTCCCTAGGTAAGAAAAGGATGCAAAGGGTCCAGAGAAAGGATGGTAACCCCACAGCCCAGATGAGCAGAAGTGTCACCAGGAGTGGTGGTGTGGTGTCTTAGGCTTTTCTGGCACTGGTCCTGAATATGCTGAGGCCCTCTCACCGCCAAAACTCTCCTCCACTACCATCCTGAGTCAGAACCTGAAGACTGAATGCTCATATAAACTTACAGTCCCCTGAAGCTACTTCTCCTCAGGCCCCTCTTTCATCACACCAAATCAGTCCCTAAAACCCACGATCACCATAGAGTGCCCAGACCATACACACCAGCAGCTGTCTTCATCCGTAGCTTTTATCTGGACTCTACGGCCAGTTCCTCAGAACCCTTCATAGCTTGGCCTGTCCTTCCAAATACATGACCACTGCATCCTTCCTCCAAATGCTTCTGTCCCAGCCAGGTCTTTCTCTATAAAAAACATCTGGTAGGCATGCAGATTTCTGGATGTCCATGTCTGTGTCCTCTAGCCATCGACCTATCACTCCAGTCTGAGCCCTCATCTCACTCCTCTGCAATGCCTTTCTGGAGACATCAGCCCACAGTTATTTCTCCCTCCTCTTACTCCTTTTACATTATTTTCTGCACTGCATAATTAGCACCTGATGGTATGCTGTCTTCTTCTCTAATTATCTGTACCAAGTAATGTACTCCTTAAAAATATTCAGAGAAAATACTCATCTATAAATTTCTACCTTTGCATCTGCTTAGTTTACTTATCTAGATTGAAAATCCAAGCCTTCATACTTCATATGTCACCAACAAGCCCACTCAGTTTGGTTTAGGCATATATATAGTTGGCACTCAATAAATGCTTATTATAAATATTTAATGAGTTATTTTTCTTTATCTTTATATTTTCACTCATTTTTTCTAGTTCTGGAAATTGAAGAGATATTGTTGTTTGTGCTCAACTAACAAGATCAAGTTTGAATTATTTTTACAAATGACTAATCCAGAACAATTTTTCTGTAATGACCACATAAAATGGGCATAGCCTACACAAAGGAGTTTTAGGACACAGTGTCATTGCTCTGCCCTGTCACCTTTGTGTTTCTAAATGCTGGAAGCAAAGGCGTATTCATTCAACAAATATTACTGAGGCATCTCCTACAGTGGTTCTAAATCATGAATGAATATTTGAGTTTTTGAACAATGATCTGGCTCCCTCCTCAGAGATCTGGACTGAATTATTTGGAAGGAGGTAGATATTTTAAAAGTTTCTCTAAGTGATTCTAAGTTGTAATCTCTATTTAGAACCATTTATGTACTATATGAAGTGCTATGTTAAAAACAAAGTATCAAAAATTTAAAACTAAAAATATAAAGCAGAAAAAGGAAGGAAGGAAGGAAGGAAGGAAGGAAGGAAGGAAGGAAGGAAGGAAGGAAGCAAGGAAGGAAGGAAGGAAGAAAGGAAGGAAGGAAGACCTACAAAGTATGGTGGCACATGCCTGTAATCCCAGTACTTGAGAGGCTAAAACAGGAGGATTATAGGTTCATGGCTAGCCTCAGCAACTTAGTGAAATCCTCAGCAACTTATCAAGACATTGTTTTATTTTTATTTTTTAAAAGTTCCAGGGATGTAGCTCAGAGGTAAATGACCCTGGGTTCAATCCCAGTACCACAAAAGGCATTGATAAGTTTGTGATCTAATTAGAAAAAATAAAAATAGGATGAGAAAAGTCCAGGGAAGGGTGTTGGAGGTCCTAAAGGCTTGAAGGAACTACAGTGCCAATGTGTGGCCACCAGCCTGAGATAAGGATTTGGAGAAGCTCCCCAGATATAAAAAACAAAGCCTGACTCTGAAGCTAACAGGGCTGGCTGGATTCAGTCAAATAAAAAGGAACAGGGAGGAGGGAGCAGCAGAAGGGCCCAGAGCCAGGTGAGAGGCCAACAAGTCCCACCCTGCTTTGAGGGCTCTGGCTCAGAGTAGACTCCATGCACCACTTACAGGTGGCCCATTAGCCACAAGGTGTGAATGCCTAACTTCCAACCCCAGCTACTTCCAACCCCTATCTACTGAATAAATGGAAAGGAAGCTGAGGACGGGGGAATAGTCAGCAAGAACAGGAGGAAAGGCCAGCCCAAGAGAGCTTACTATTTGAGATGTTGCTTAAAGGGACAGAAAAGATGGTAGCAAGTTAAAAAACACAATAAACCAATCTACCTTGAGCTGCAAAGAGGAGAATACAATCACCAGACGTGGCCCTATGACAGCAATTCATTCATGAGGTGACTGTCCCTTAGCTAACAGCTGCCTGGACATTTCAGATTCCAGGTTCCAATCCAGTGCACACCAGGGTCAGTGCCTGGAAGGAGCAGCAGTCCATGGGCAGGAGTCGTTTCTCTTGGACTCACCCAGTTTCCATCTGGTAACCAGAGCAGGTTGACAGTGGAGCCCATTTGTCAGGACAGGCTATCCCACGTGCAGAGCACATGTGACACTAGCTGGGCTTCCAAGGACGCCACAGTCCCTTGTGGGGAGTGCATGATCAGCTTGAACACCTGCGGCTCCTGTGCTTCTGAACACACACACACACACACACACACACACACACACACACACTCCTCTGAAGGGCCAGCTGGTGGAAATTATCACAAGGACAGAGAGAGAGAGAGAGAGAGAGAGAGAGAGAGAGAGAGAGAGAGAGAGAGAGAGAGCGTTAACTAGGAGAGAGGATTCGATAGGGAAAGATGAAGGAGGCACAGATCTGGTGACGCTGGAGTCACCATCTGGCTGTGCAGTCATGGTACATGCTCACCTCCTTGCCCCAGTAATCCTTCTGCAGGCAAGATGACACAGGTTGGGCTCTGCCTTTAGCTTGCTGTGCACCCGCAGGCAAACCCTTCATCACTCTGGTGCTCTGCTCCGCATTTGTACACTGAGAAAGCTGGACTGTCATTTTCCCCAGGGTCCCTTCCTTTTGTATAAATTCAGAATGGAGCTCTCCTCTCCTCGCCTGGCTGTAGCCCACATGAGTAAGCACACACACCTGGCTGCCCTCAGGTCCCTCTGACCTGTGCTCACCAGCATTCAGCAGCCCCTTTTCTGTCCTTCCTCTGTAGCTAATCTCATGCATGAGTTACTGCACAGCAGCTCCATTACCAGCAACAGCGACTGTGCTGATGAGAAAAAAATAAATGTAAGCACCTAATCTGACTGTGCCGATTTATAGCTCAGCATCCCCAGAGACCCTCCCTCCTACTCCTTCCCCAGGAGCATGCAGTCCTTTGTTTTCCAGATGTTTCCTACTTACTACAACACTGACTGGGGCTCTTTGCACAGGTGTATTACAGGCCCTTGCTGCAGTCCCCTGGAGGGTCCTGGTGGATAAACAAAAGCCTCCACCGGAGAGATGCTCTTGCATAACTCCCCCAAATAACTTTGCACATCATGGCTCCAGCTCTGTGATGGCCCTGTTCAGCTGAGACTGGACATCATTAGCGTGCAGTGGTGTTTTCATGTGTCTGCTGAGTTGCCAATGTCACTGGCCTGTTAGTTGGTGGTCATTGCAGGAAGCAGCTCTGGATAACGAGGCTGAACTTTCAGGTCTACTCCGACTACTTCATCACTGCACCCAAAGGACGCCCCAAGGACAGGGTGGGCCACTCTGGCCTATAAGAGCTCTTTTTCTTCCACATGTTTTGTACCAACAGAGACTTGTGCAGAAAGAAAGACATGGGAAGAAGAGCAACCTCTGCTGTCTTCTTGGTGAAAGACGGCTCTGGTCAGCACCCTCAAAATCCTACTGGTCCCCAAAGAGGGAAGAGTGCAACTTTCCACTTTGTCTTTCAGATTCCACCAGCTCATTCTGGGAATATCACATGTGGAAGCACTGAAAAGGCCACCGCACCTGCCCAGGTATACATTCAAAAGACAGGGCTGCCTCCTGCCCTCTCTCCTCACATTGGACTGGGAGGTGTTATCTCTAAGACAGTGACACAGAATGAGAATGAGTGCAGGAACACGGCAGCAATGTAACTGGTAGACAGGACAGACCATGGAGTGGAGAATCTGAAAGCTGACCAGAGGAGAAAGTGATGTGGCAGTGAGTATGGTCCTACACCTCACTCTGAGCAAGAACAGAACATGGAGGCCTGAGATAGGGAGGGCCCATTATGGAGAGGTGCTTCCCCATGACAGACTGGCTTCTTCAGCTCTGAGACCTGGAGCTCAGCAGGGTTCACCACGGCCCCGTGTGTAAATACCAGTTATTGAGACTCCTGCTTGCACAGGAGCAGGAGTGACCTGATTCCTACATAGTCTTGTTACAGGCATTCAGCCAGGCAGGGGGCCCGTGGAGGGGCAGGGTGCAGAAGCGTCCTTCTGAGGAATCAGGACAGTCATACTTTCTAGGTTCTATCGTATTTGCTTTCTAGCCCTCACCAGAAATAGGTGTGAAACCCAACTTCCTGGACACAAAAGTATAAGAAGAATAAGTGGAACAAAGCCGGGAAGTAGGACAGGCCTGCGGAGCATCCAAATGGGATCCCTCCCCATCTGAGTTTCAGAAAGGCTGCTTCATTTGAGGCCCCTGCTCCGGAGGCCCGAATGGAGATGCAAAAATCTCATAATGAAACATCTGTCTCTCCTCTCTTTTCCCTTCCCCCAACTCATCCAATTACCACATCTAACATTATCCATCATCTCGTCTTTGTGGCAGCCAGAATCGAAGAGCAGACGGGGGAAATTAATAATAATTGTGGTGTCACGGTGTGGCACGCAATCAGAATTCAGCATGGAAGCAAATACAAATACAAACAAACCAGATTTATTCTTCTGAAAGACTCCCTCCGTCCCTCCCCCAAGAGCGGCCGATGATAGAGCTCAGGAAAGAGATGAATCAGCGCTAATGTGGGGATTAGGAATTGATTCTCCAGCCCCAGCCTGCTCCTGCTCACCACAGAGAGCGCTCTAATTGAAATTAGAGCAGGGATTTGGGATCCTCTGAAGAGACAGCCAAAATCCATCAGGGCCCAAGTGGGAAGTGGAGGGAAGGGAGGTCTCTTTATTTCAGTAGTTAGCACGCAAACTCTGAAAAAGTAAAATGCTATACTGAAGTATCCACCCAGGAAGAAACCAAGAAAAGAGGCAAATCTTATATGCTTCATCTTTAGGAGTCTTGGAAACTCATCAGGGGATCTCTATCGTATCCTCTGGATCACCCCGAACCACGCTATGCTATTCATATATACAAGTCCTCAAAGACTGGCAGGATCTCTAAAAGGAGAACATGTTTCCCTACACATACAAACTATGCAATGGTCCATGTCATTGAAAGTGAGCCTAACATAGATCCTATAAACTAGCAGACTATTTAGAGTAAAAGTTATTGTTTCTGGCTTTGATGTACATTATAAACCCATATAGATATCCTGTTGCTGTTTTTCCTTCCTATGTTATTTTCGGTTAGACACAGTTAAGGATGTTTGCTTTCTGTCAGTCCTTCTGCTCCAGCCCCATTCATATGTGGCTGCTAATGCCCATCATCAAAGCACATAGACATGAAGGTCTGGAGTGAGGCCAGCCTGCATTGGACACTGGCCTCTATCTCTTACAGCAGTGTGCTTTTGGATAATTGACCTAACCTCCCTGAGCCTATGTGTTCGTCAGTAGTGCCCATGACAGAGGTCTTTTCTGAATACATGAAAAACTGTATGTAGGTGTGCAGCATAGTATTTGATATATGATGGGGGCCCAATAGATGTAACCTTTGCAAAACTGGATCCCTCTCTGCTGCTTCCCCCAGAGGCAGTAGAATTTCAGAGAAAAAAGGTTACAGGTATATTAAAGGAGGAAGAAGGATGTTACACTGTACCATATAGTGACACTTTCTTTAAAATCTTGGTTAGATATCGCCTCTTTCAAAAGTTTCACACTCACAGCACCTACTCACCTTCATGTGGCCTCTTCACTGTGAAATGTTTTGCCACCACCTCCTACCAAGCAAAACTCAAGGTCCTGCTATTTGATGCATTTTGCCTATGCATAATGATCTCTTGGAAGTGTCTTGGGGTTCTGACTAGACTGTTTTTCTGCACTGTCAGGAGCAGTGCAGCTGAATCTCTAGTTAATAATATTCCCCCTCTCACCACAAAACTAATAGAAGCAGAGAACCCTTTGCAATATCCCTTTGTACACACACATGCATACCATGAACCGGCCTAGAACAGGTTCTCCATACGTGTATGCTAGGTAAGTGCTGGAACTTCCTTTCCTCCAGTGCCTGCTACCTGAATCCAGTTCAAGGCAGGAGCTGCTGGAGACCTGAGTGGGACTTAAAATTAATTGCTTTGTGGTTCAGTTGTTAGAAGGTGCCTAAGGAGTCCCTTGTAATCCAGATCACTCAGCAGGCCAGGCCTTCTGTTCCCCCCACCCCCATGATGTCCTAGATTACAGGATTAGACTTAGTGTCTTCTCTTTCCTGGCAGGTGCTGGAGATCTGCCCTATCTCCAGTCTGATTGGCCAGTACAGATGGTGAGTGACACTGTCTGGGCCCCTGCTACAAATAAATTGGTTTAATAAAACTAAAACACTACTGTTGGTACCCCTATTGCTGCCTCTCTGCATTGGATTGGACCTCAGTGATTTTTATAGTCAGCCATAATTAAGTCTGAATTTGCCACATGCCATTGGATACAATTAGACTGTTGACTATAAAGTGACTTTCAGCTTGGGTTCCTGCAGCAACTGGTACCCATACAAGTTACATCAGGTTTCCTGGGAATACTCTGGATTAGAGTAAGAATGGAGGCCCCAAAGTGTGGTGTGCATTGCAACTTAAGTCATTTTACAAACTGCATTAACCACTATGAATCATATATAGTCAGTGTTTGCCATATATACACGTAGTACTTAGAGTTGACTTGATCCCAAATGTTGAGTCATAGAAACACTTGTGAGTAGAGGAAGGATCTGGGGTGGGCACCTGAGATACAAGTATTGTTGGGGAGGTTGCCGGCATTTGCTTCTATCAGCTCCTGGAGCTCTGGATTTCAAAGATGAGGGAGATGAAGGTGAATGTATGTATGCCTAGGTGTAAAGGATGTAATACAGCTTTTCATATGATGAGTTATTGTTTTTTCAACATACAGACTAGTTCTGTTTACCATTTGTGCTGAGGATCAAAGAAAAGAGAAAAAATAGAGTCTGAGTGTAGAACTCCAAGTGTGCTGCTTGGGCATTCCATAATGAAGAAAAGTGAATTTTGGATGGGGGCAACATCAGGGAAAGGTGAATAGAGATCTATGCAATGACTGTTTCCCAATAGAAAAGCTGAAAACTAGAGCATTTGGGAAATTACTGTAAGGCTGAGTGGGACCTAGGGAGTTCTGTAAGAATGCAAACTGTATTTAAAGCACAGATGAAACCACGTGTGGTGGTGCATGCTTGTAATCCCAGTACTTGGGAGGCTGAAACTGGAGGATCCGGGTTTGGGAACATCCTTAGCTACTTAGTGAGAATCTCTTCAACTTTGTGAGACACTGTTTCTAAATAAAGAATAAAACTAGGGCTGGGGGTGTAGCTCAGAGGTAGAATTCTATGGGTTCAATAGCCAGGACCTCTAAAAAAAGGCACAAATGATTCTAATAGGTTCAAGCTACCAACCTTAAGAGGGATTGGATGAAGACAGAGATCTCTTATTTGGAAGATAGTCCTCTGTCCATGAGGCTTGAGGAGGTGGGCTGTGAAGTGTGATGTTCTTTGTTGAATATTTGAACACTCAGACTTGTTGTTGAATATTAGCAGGAGTGAGACTTAGAAATTATTTGGAAGTCTTATCTTGTTAGGTCAGTCTAGAATAGGGACAGAAAAACTTCCATGAATAGCCAGATGATAACAACTTAGGCTTTGCTGGACATATCTTTTTCATAATTATTTATATATTCCTTGTAAGGAAGAAAAAAATCATAGAAAGAATGGCAATGAATAACTAGGTTCCAGTAAAACTTCTTTTTTAAATAAAAGAAGAGGTAGGCTGCATTTGACAACTGGATCTGAGTTTATTGACCCTTGATCTAGAAGAAAAGTCATTAAATAACTGTGCCCATTATAATTTCTATGGTGTTTTCCAAAAGCAAATATGGTTGGATCACACACACACACACACACACACACACACACACACACACACACACACATCTCATCTTGCAAGCATTGTTAATATCTGCCATGTCCATCATGGAAAGAAGAACAAGCCAAATGTTTCCCTGTCATTTGCATTATTACACCATTCAACAACTTCCTTGTATCTCTCTCCCCTTCACACCTCAGGTACTGATTACCACATCATACCTCCATCATATGCACAAGGACGCAGCCCTATCTCCAGGACACCAAAAAGGTCTGCTCAATTGGCCAATAATGTCCCAGACTTTGAGATCTTTCCCTCTCTGCTTTCTTATCTCCTCAATGAAAAGTCAATTTTCTTTTTCTCCTTCATTAATTCATTCAGAAAATGCTCAGTACTTCCCAAAGTGACCATGGGGAGCTGATGGCATTTTATCCTGAATGTGCAAGTGTGTCACTGGGAGCTAATGATTTGATGCTGAGATGCTAGAGCTGCCCTATACATACCCTTAGGGTTGTGGGGCACTGCGCCAAAATAAACATGCCACAGGATAAACAGAATGCAGCTCTCAGAGGCATAAAATATATTTGAATAATCTTGGAGGAAAGTTAAATATTATAACTAATTCAAAAGATTTCATATTAAAACATGGCCATAATAAGGATAGCATTATAAATAATATATATTAATAATTAATTTGAATTCATGAGCTTGCTGTTGACCACATTTTGCTATCACTTTAAATTACTAAGGATATGCTCTTTTACTTCTCATTCATAAGAGGTATTTAATGGAAATTTTTGAGAAGCACTATGTTGATACGTATCCCTCTCCTGCTTTCATGAGAAAAAATAGGATAGGTAAAGTCTCACTGTTTTTTATTCTTCCAGGAAACATATGTACACCCATAAGTAGACTTTTTTCCCATTATCATGTGACTCTTAGATGATAGAAAGGGGAGGGGGGCTTTTAAGCTGACCTCCTTCACCTGTTTCCCATTCACTCTGTAGCTTTCTTCTATTGCTATCCTTAACCTATTCTGAATTTCCCACACCCTTTTTCTTCTGGTTCTAATGTAGTAAAAAATGTATTCAAAAACTTTCCATGAAAAGCCCTCATTTAATGCTATGACCTCATATACCATCCAATCCTTTTGCTCCCTTCCTCAATCCATTCTTCTCAAAACACAGTGTATGATCTTTTGTTTTTTAATTCAAGGATCTTCATTTTCTATCCTTCCCATTTTATTGAAATTGTCCTTAGTAAGATCACTCAAGCCATCCTGATTACTATAATTGTAGGTCATTTCAAACTTTACATTACTAGAGCTGCTCACATAATTTTGAAGTAATTGATCTTTCTCTCTCTTTCTCTTCCCATAAAATGCACTCCTTGAAGCTGGACTTTTGTGATGCTTAGTTTTCCAGATTTTTCCTATCTCAGTCTCACTGCTTTTTCTTTCTATCACTCATATTGGCACCTTTTCTTGGGGAGGAGTCTATCTTTTAGACACTGCTGAGGTGAGCATCAGGGTTCTACTTCCCTTTATCTACACCATCTTCCTAAATGAGCTCAACTGTTCTCATAATACTACTGAATTGGTTATCTATTGATGCATAACAAGTTGCCCTAAAACTTTGCAGCTTAATACCATAAACAACTGTTATCTCACAGTTTCTCTGGACCAAGGACTAGGAAGAAGCTTAGTTGAATGTGTCTAGCTCCAGATCTCATGAAGTTGTAACCAGTCTGTCACACAAACTACTATTTAATCTGAAGGCTAAAATGGGGTAGAGCAGTTCTGCTTCCAAGCTCATTTATGTGCTTTTTGCAGGTCCTTGTTCTTTGCCAAGTTGGTTTCTCTATGGGAATGCCTCGACCATGAGAGCTGACTTTCTCCAAGGTAAGCTATTCAAGAGAGTGAAAAAGAGAGCTCAGGATGGAAATCACTGTCCTGCTATAACATGATCTTGGAAGTAAGTTCCTCTAATTTCCGTTGTAGTCTACTCGTTTTGTTTTTTTGTTTTTGTTTTTGTTTTTGTTTTTGTTTTTGTTTTTTTTAGGCACTGGAGACTGAACCCAGGGACATTGTACCTCTGAGCTACACCCCAGCTGTATTTTTAATTTTTATTTTGAAACAGGGTCTCACTAGGTTGATGACAGTCTCACTATTTGCTGAGGCTGTCCTTAAACGTGCAATCCTCCTGTCTCAGCCTCCCAAGTACTGAGATTAGAAGCATGCACCACATGCCCGACTTAGTCTACTCATTTAAAGCAAGTCAATAGTTCCAGCCACATTTAGGAGAGGGGATTATCTATAGTAGATAAGAATCATTGAGGGCTATATTAAAGACTTCCCAGCATACCACCTGTGTACTTATGGTTCCCAGGTACAAATACCCTTCCCTAGGCATCTCCCTTGGGTTCTGGACTCATGTACTCACAGTCTGCAGGACATCACTACCTGCATGATTTACAGGCATCTTAATCTCAACATCTTCTAAGCAAATATCATATTATCTTCTATAAAGTGATCTATTTTCTCTGATTATCAATTATTGTGTAAACACAAACCTAGGCATCCTAGCTGGAATCCGAGAAGACAAATTTTATCTTTTACTATCTTTTATTCTATTACAGTATTATCATCCTTTATTCCTGAATTTCATTTCTAAGTATCTTCAATCCATTTCCCTTTTTTTCCCTCAGTGTTTAGCTGCTTACAAAGTTGAGTTACTTACTGCGTCTCACCTGAACCATGGCAACACATCTAGCTCATGAATACTATGGCCTAAGGCATTTCAGCCAGCACATGGCAGACTCTATGTCTGTGATGCTCTCAAGCTCTGAGGATAAAGATGGACACAGATATGATTCTCACCAAGTGAAGAACGCTATGATGTATGCCCTGCTGTAGTGTTGGTGCTGCTGCTACTGCTATCTTTGATGAGGACAATGATGATGACAGTGATACTAAGATAGATGAATTACACAATCTCTATAATAAAATGCAACGCTCAGTCTCTACCGTGGATGCAAACAAGCTTTATCCATCTACCGAGACTTTTTTCAGCTCTTGTCAGAAATGCCAAATCCACGGGTTCCAATGCCACATGTCATCATCTCTGCTTCTGCACCTGGATGCTCAGTTACAGCTCAGTCCTCAAAATAAACCCTGTTTGTGAATGAGAAAATCATCGTGGTATAATTGGGGCTGCTGAAGAGCGTGGGATGTCATTCCAATTGAACGCTATTCTGAAGTTTTCCCCAGTGATCTAAGAAGCGGTACATCTAATCAATCTAATCAATGATTCCATCCATTGGTAGATGTATCCATGTATGAGCCCTCTCTCCATACAGTTTCTCCTGGCCTCTACCTCCCATCCTCTGTAAGACATCGTCACTTCCTCGGGAGTGAGGCAACTAAGTCATCATCACCAACCCTGGCACAGCAGAGCTACGCTGAAAAAGCTGTGAGACAGATACCATCGCCCAGCAGCAGCAGCCGGCCCAATTCCTGCCTGTGAATTCAATGGAATTCCAAATGCAAAAAGACAGTTGGTGCCTTAGGACAAATTTAGCTGGGGCTGGGCTACATCATGGATGGTTACTAGCATGAAAATTCATTCATATGAGTTTGGAATATAATACCTGACACAAGATATATCATGGCTGCCATGCTCCAATCCCAGATAAGGACACAGCAGTAACAGATGGAGGAACAAGGCGCTTATCTTGTTAGTTGATGGATTTATCTTTTTTTCCCCTTCCCTACATATTCCATAGTGTTTAGTGAGTGGTGTTTTTTACTGTGCAGCATATGGAGAGTGGATTGATTTCTTTTCTCCTCCCTTAATTCAATAAGAACCAGAGCAGAGGATAAACAGCTTGTTGTGCTAGAAAAATTTCCAAACAGTCAAGGAAATGTCAAACTGCCTTTTCTTCTTCTATTTTTTTTTTTTTTTGTGTGTGTGTGTGGTTGGAATTTTAGTTCTGGAAAGCATTCCTTCTTCCACAGGAATTAGAATGAGAGTGCTTCACATGATTAGGGAAACGGCACACTCATCGTCTCTGGTCCTTGGCTAGAGAAGGCATCTGTTCATTCTAAGTACATGACTACAAGGCTATGCTTACTCTCAGGAAGGGATGCAAAGCCCTGTGATCAACATAGGTCCAGACATGACTCATTATAGTGGCTCAAAGATCGTGTTCACTTCCTCCTTGTACCCCTTCCAAAAGAACAGTAAAGAAAAAAACCTACCTAAACAAAACAGGAGAAAACATTATCAGATGAAATATGTTGGCAAAACTGTACAGGTTGGAAAGCAGATGAATGAACAGAAACTGTTAGCAGATTAGGAAAGCTAACCCTGAAATGCCTGTATAGGAGAAACAAGCTGATTTAGGCTTCAAACTTTCAACAGACTCAAGAATTTCGTAAGCTATATATTTATGGAGGCCTGGATAAGAGGCAGAACAAAGCAAAAAAAGACTGTTGAAAATGAGTAAAACTTCTACTGCCAAATTCTCTCTTAGACTGGGAATCCTGGAAAGACATGGGAAGCTAATTCTCTTGAGCAGTTATTGTTAAAAATTACTGAAAGAATCCCCAAAAGAATAAAAAATGGGGGAAAAAAGCAGTCCCCAAACCAGCAGCAAAATCATCTGGAAATTTGTTATAAATGAAAATTTGCAAGCCACACTCTATAACTAGGGAATCAGAAAACTAGGGTGGTGGTGGTGGGCAGCAGGTTGGGTTTTCAATCCTTCTAGAGGACACTGATGCACACTGAAGTGTAAGGTCACTTGAGAACAAGGCACAGTATGTTCAGAAAGGAGGGACGTAAGCAGATTAGAAGAGTCTTTTTCTAAAAAAGACACTCACAAGAATAGAGAAAACTCTATTGACATTGAGGGTTCTCCAACAAATGTCTGGCTTCTCACCTAATTAGCTTCCAGCAAAGCCCTCCAGTCACCATGTTCACAAATATAGCATCCACGGGGCTTCTTAGCATGTATCTTTCAAATAAGAAACAAAAAATAAATAGAGAATAATGAAAAACTCTTAGAAATGAAAAAATGCTATAACTGAAAAAAATTAAAGAATGTATTATCGTTTGGATCTGGAATGTCCCTTCAAGAGCTCATGTGTTGAAAGCATGGTCCCCAATGCAGCAAGGTTCAGAGGTGAGTTTTTTAAGAAATGATCAAGCTAGGCACAGTGGTGCACACCTGCAATCCCAGTACTTGGGAGGCTGAGACAGGAGGATTGCATGTTTGAAGCCAACCCATGGTTACTTAGCAAGACACCATTTCAAAACAAAAATAAAATAGGGCTAGAGGTATAGCTCAGAAGCAAACTCCCCTTGGATTCAGTCTCCAGTGCCACACACATACACACACGCACACACACACACACACACACACACACACAGAAAAAAATGATCAAGTGGATTAATTTATTTGATGAATTAATAATTTAAGTAGATTACTGGGTGGTAACTGTAGGCAGGTGGGGCTTGACTGGAGGAAGGAAGTCACTGGGAGTGTGGCCTGGGTGACTCTATCTCTTCTTGGTCCCTCCTCATTCTCTGTATCTGCTTCCTGGCTGTCATAGGCTAAGCAGTTCTACTCCGATGTGCTCTGCCACCATGTTTCTGCCTCAGGGCTAGCTGATCACAGATGGAACCTCTAAAACAGTGAGCCAAATAAACCTTTCCTCCTTTAAATTGTCAGGTATTTTGGTTACAGCAATAAAAAGCTGACTAACACAGAATACTAATTTTAAACAGGAGGATAAAGGTGAACTCTCTTAGAAAGTACAAAGAGATAAAAAAATAAAACTGAGAGAAGATATGATACTCATTAAATAGGATTTTCAAAAAAGAGATGGAGGGAATGAACAAATAAAGAGCAAGCCAGGCGTGGTTGTGTACGCTTGTAATCTCAGTACTTGGGAGGCTGAAACAGGAGGATCACAAGTTTGCAACCAGCCTCAGCTACTTAGTAAGACCCTCTGAAACTTAGTGAGACCCCATTACAAAATAAAAAATGAAAAATAGGACTGGGGGTGTAGCTCAAAGGTAGAATGCATCTGAGTTCAATTCCCAGTACTTAAAAAAAAAAAAAAAGCAAATTATAATTTTTCAAAACTGTCAAAACTGACAGAAAAGGAACTAATTGTGTATTCTGGAGAGAAGGTCAAAAAGAAGACTCACACATCATATACATATATATGGAAATTCAAAAATACCAGTGATATAAAATTTTCCCAGTCAACAAAATATACATCATATTCAAACAAACAGGAATCACAGTGGCACAACTATGGAAGCTGAAAAATGATCAGGAAATTTCAGGAAAAAAAAAAACTTAAAGCGAGACGTCTATTCTTAACCAAACTATCATGTGTGAAGAAATATGTAGTCTATTCTTCAAATATTCAATTTTAATACATTTTCCTCAGGAAAAAAAAATTGAGAAGCGTACTCTTGAAAAATTTTTAGAAATTAAGAAAAAATGGAGTCATGAGCCCTGATTCCATTTTGGAATCTGTGCTCCAAACTCTGTATAACTGAAAGGGGCACCTCTTCATATGGGAAATGGGCACTATAACTGAAACTATTCAAAGCTCAGGGTAATTGTGAGTATCACATGAGATAATATTTGCTGAGTTGAATGGAGAGGATGGGCCAGCTATGTGTGTAGGGGCTGGGGGTGGCTCATGAGCTCAGAGTCTTGCTGACCCCAACTCATTATCTGGCAGGGAGACAGAGAACAAGATCATCAATCCAGGCACTTCTCTTTTATCCTAAGTTGTGGAGGTGTGGGATTGGGTGAGGGGACAACGCGGGACTCCGTCTTAGCAATAGTGGTTGGTATCTTGGGCATGTGCTTGGTATTTTCTTTCTATGCTACATCCCTGCCTTCTCATCCACCCATCTAACTGCGAGAATATGAGGGATCTAGGGAAGGTGGTATTTGGTTGTGAAGGAAATATCAAGGGCCTGTCCTTAACCAAAACAGCACCTTTGCATTTTAATTCTCCCTCTCTCTCTCTCTCCCCCCACCCCGCCTCCCTTCCACTGCACACAAGAGGCCCTCAAATCAGAGACCCACACTCTTAGGCAGTAATTCCCATCAGGAAAGCAGCAATCCTGAGCTAGGCTGAGGGGCAACTATAAAAACAGACAGGTGCTACTGATAAACAGCAAAAGGCAAACATAATCGAGACTATGGGGATTTCTGCTGGTCTCCGTGACACTGCACTGAGCAGCTGCAAATCAAGCTAATATGAATCACCCCAGAATATCTCCCTGCTGCTTGCAGGAGACTACAGTGTCTCTGGGGACAGGACAGTGGGTGGAGAAGATACTGACTAGAATCCAGCAACAGGTATGGGGGAGTGGGCAAACAGGCTATTAGGGTGGCAGCCTGCAGGATGCTGCTGGGAGATAGCATCCTGAAGAAGCAGATTATTCAGGATGTGTGGTCCAGAGAGGCTGCTGGAGCCCTCAGGGAGACTTTCTATCAGAAGAAAATGAGATGGTATGCATGGAGGGCAGGGAACCTGTGAGCTCCATTTCAATGTCGTGATAACATACAAGACAGGCATAGGATTTAGGAAGAACCATTTAATCTGATGAACCTGATGGACTTTCAGGTTGAACTTGTCTTTTTCCTCCTGTGTAATCAGTTCAGATCTCTATACATTGTCACTTTCCCATTACTCAAAGCTTTCTCTCATTTTCTTGACCACAGTGTGGCCTGGGAGAATAGTCTGTGGATTCTGGTCCTTATTCTACTACTGGTGGACCTGGCAGCCCAGAGGAGGGGAGTCCTCTTATCTGCCTGAATCTCCAGTGTCTGGTAGTCCCTGTGGTCCATGCACCTGCCAATCTCAAGCTGCTTACTCTTCACTCAGTCTGAACTATTCTTCCCAATCACCTATCACCACCCCCATCCCTTGCACTCTGTATGGGTAACTCGTCCTCTTATTTTACATTTGAATAGCATTTCCTCAAAGAAGCCTATCTTATACCCTCACATATGACTGAAGACTCTTGTACATTCTCCTAGCACATTGCATTTCTGCTTTTTTTTTTTTTTTTGAAATCATCACAATTTTTTTTTGTGTGGTACTGGGAATTGAACCCAGGGGCATTCTACCTCCAAGTTACACCCCCAGCCCTAATTTTTATTCTTTATTTGGAAACAGGGTCTCATTAACTTGTGGAAAGCCTCACTAAGTAACTAGTCTGGCTGTGAACCCAGATCCTCCTGTCTCAACTTCCCAAGTACTGGGATTACAAGTGTGCGCCACCATACCCTGCTCAATCGTCACAATTTTAATTAAATATTTTCTCCAGTTAGTCTGTAGTCTCTATGAGCAAACTCACTGGTGCTGCTTCTACAGTCCCATACAGTCCCAGCATGTGGCACAGTGAGAGGCACTCCACAGCATGTATTCAATAAATGGATAAAGACCAGAGAATACCTCTCAAGCATGACTTAGGGCTTTATGGTATGCTAAGTACCAGGAGTTTAGGGAGTAGAATACAGTGGCTGTCCCCTAAAAGCTCAAATAATATATGGGGCACACTGAAAAATAAACCATCAATTTCAACATCAGTACCATAATAACAAAAAGAAAAGAGAACCTTGGGACTTTGGGATCAGAGCATCAGAGGGAAACACATGTTATTCCAGGGACTAGGAATGGTGTATGGCATGAATTCATAATTGCATTATAAATCCTACTGAATACAGATGTTAGCTCAATAGTATACAAATAGAAAACCCTGGTGATCTGGAGACTGGAGAAAATGCATTCTTAATCATTTATTTACATGAGAGATCCCAGTTCAATGTGTTCAAACAGCATGTATGGAAATACCAGAGTTGTCGATCTAAGTGGCTCTAGTGTACTCCAATATTTTCACTTCTTTCAGTGCTCCTACGTGCTACACTGCTGTTTATTTTTGTGTCACTTCGTGTCTTTATTATTCATATTTTTCATAATCATCATTATCATCAGCGTCACTGATGATTACTCTAAAAAGTAATGACATTCAAATCTGGGCTCATGAGCAATCTCAAGAACATTTTGCGTACTCACTGAGTTCTTACAGCTTTGTAGAGTAAGTAATGTATCCCGATTTAACACATAGAAACTTGAGGCTTAGTGGGGTGCAAGCCCAGGGTCTCTCCACATCTTTCCGGTGCCCTTTTCACTGTTTGATGAGAAATTCATCCCTCTCCTTTGGCCATCTCTTTATTGAATGATTTGAGAAATCAGTGTGCATTTTCAGTGGTCCTCATAACCACTTCTCAGTCCCGTAAACATCAGACACAGTGTTACCCACTTCCAGGTCTCAGGTGAGAGCTTCCTGAAAGAATCATATACAGTAGTTCCACCTTATCTACAGTTCCACTTTCCTAGGTTTCAGTTACCCTGGGTCAACATGATCTAAAAATATTAAGTGGAAAATTCCAGAAATAAGCAATTAATAAGGTTTAAATTGCCCAAGATTCTGAGCATCATGACATAACCTCACAATGTTTCCCTTCAGGATGTGAATCATCCTTTTGTCCAATATTTCCATGCTGTATATGATACCTACCCATTAGTCACTTAGCAGCCTTCTCGGTATCACAGTGCTTGTGTTTAGTTAACCCTTATGTAGTAGCCTAATGTTACATCACAGTGCCTTGTATCATCTCACATAATCACAAGAAGGGTGAATACAAAGTAGTAAAATATTTTGAGAGACAGAGACAGCACACTCACATAACCTAGTACAGTAATTATTGATATTAATATTTTATTGTGTCCAAAATGCTTATATATATACATATATATATATATATATATATATATATATATATATATATATATATATATTTCAGTACTGTCCACACTTTCAGGCAACTGCTAGAGGTCTTGGAACATATTTCCTGTGGATACAAGGTATGAATGTGTACCTGTATGACTTAGCTATGAAAGAATTTATTCCTGGTCCAAGCATTTAATTCAATCATTAGATTTAAAATTTATATGGCTCTACTCAGTGCCAGAAGTTGTGCTAGAAGATTTTTTTTTTTTGGCTTGGATATGGAATGTCTCCCCAAAAAGCTCATGTGTTGACAGTACAGCAAGATTCAGAAGTAAGGCATGGCTAGAGGAGGTGGGTCACTGGGATTGTGGCCCTAAGGACTATATTTTTTCCTGCCCCCCTCCGCTTATTCTCTCTTTCAGCCATAATGAGCTGAGCAGCTTTTCTTCCACTACACTCTGCCATCATAATGTTTCTGCCTTGGAGACAGCCAACCATGGACTAACCCTTGAAACCATGAGCCCAAATAAACTTTTCTTTCTCTAAGTTGTTCTCTTGTTAGGCATTTTGGTCACAGCAATGAAAAAGCTAAAAAAAAAAAAAAAAAAAAAACTAAAAAGGTTAAAGAATTTCTGGTCATTCATTCCTCAAATCTGGGTTGGGAGTGAAGATAGGTATGACACTGGATAGTGGGACCCATGCACAGGAGATATCTGATGGGAGAGCTCAGAAGTAAGTGGCCAGTTCCATCTGGGAGAAGATGGATGACTTCACAAAGGAGCTGTCATCTAAAGCAGGTCATGAAGCATGATACAGTGAAGGCATTGAAGAGAAGAAAGCCCAACCCAATAGATATTTCTAGATAAGTCAAGAAATAGTGAATAGGTTCGAGAAGTCAGAGAACTCTAAAGAGGCAGAAAACTGGCTTAGAGTGGATGCAGTTGTGGGCCTATAAATGTAGGTTTGACCAACTTATGATCACCCACATGTGCTAATTAATCCAGTAATCTTGGACTTAAAGGGCTAGAGAGAAGAGTGAAGAAAATATCAAAAGTTCCAGCTTGGGCCATCAGGTCAAAGAGATGTCATTCATTCTAATAATGACATCAGAAGGGGGAGAAGGCTTGGGAATGTGTTTTTCTACATGCTGAGTTTGAGAGGCCTTGGGATACTGAGGTGTACATTTTTAAGTGGTAGCAGGAAATAGGAACCTGGATTATTTAGGAGACATTTACCTACAGGTGTAAATTTAAGAGTCATCTGTGTCAAAATGAGAGTAGAAGCTATGGAATAGAGTAATCACCTAGACAGTATGTAGAAATATGAGAGGCACGGATGAAACCAAACAGACCTCAATATTAACTGTATCAGGGAAACAAAGAAGAGCAAACAAACATGCCACCACAGAGGCAGAAGGAAGAGCAGAAGAACAGGGTTCTCTGAATACCAAGATTGGGAAGCACTTCCAGGAACAAGAGGCCCATCTTGCCAACCTTCCAAAGAAATCAGGTTGAAGGAAGAATGAAGAGATCAGTCATGGTTGACCTTGTCACAATGGAAGGTGACTTGGAAAGGACTGAGAAGTACATGGCAGGTAAAGATCTGGAAACCTGCTTTCAAGAAGTTTACTTGTAAAACAAAGTGAAATGGAGGTGTCAGCAGAGCACTGAGGGACAAGTAGCATGGAGGTGAGCTTCAATCCTATTGACTGTGCAATGATTTCAAGCTACTATCAATTATAAGATTTTCAAATTCGCCTGCCCTGTGAGGGCAATCCCTGCCTGGTTTCCTGGGGGCAACACAGTCCAACGGGCCTCATTAACAAGGTCCTATTGGGTTTTACCTCATCTTTGCCACTGGATCTGAAAAAGTACACTGAGAAGCTATAATCTTTAGGCATTCTGACTTGTTTACTGCACGCTTTTCAAGGTCAAAGGCAAATAATCCACATTTGTTTTGAAATCCCAGATCTTCATTCAGTTTGTTTGGGTCATATACTATTGTCTTCTGTACAATCGTACAAAAAACACCCCCCCTACACACACACACACACACACACACACATTAGAGGGCTTGACCTTTCAGGCGCCAATCTTCTGCTTCAGGATGGGGCATCACTGGTGAGAATTCTGCCACCTCTTCATTCATTGCAGATATATTTGGAAAAGAACTCAGGGACAATTATGTTTCTAGTTTACTCAAGGTCAACATCTTTCTCCTCCCTGGCAAGCCCCCAACCACCAGGCCCACTGCCCTCTTCCCCTCTGCCTACGAAGGTCAAAAGGGTAAAGACTAACTCAAGGGAAGATAATAGAGTGACAGCACCTCATAAAATGGAAATATAAGAATCGAGGTAAAGCGCTGCCAGCCGAATTACGTGCGTTCGTTGATATGGTGAAGAGGAATGTTGACCCTGTGAACTCAATTTGCTCCACTGCTTTACACTTAAGAAAATATTCCAGTTCTTCCTCTGCCTTTTGTGCCCCAAGAAAACCCAGTGGCCACAGCTTTATGCATCCTGCCACCTGCCTACTAATTCAGTTGTTGAGCAAGGAGCTTGAGTCCTGACAGGTGGGCCTCCCGCCACGGCGAGAATGAATATCAGGGTCTCTGGCCTTTGGGCCCCAGCCTGGGCTGATTTCATTTCAGATTAAGAACCACTGAAATGCAGCAATCGATAACTCAGCTCTTTTGTTTGCTTGTTTTTTCCAAGTCCCCAAAGAGATTAGATCTGATTTTGCAGACCTTTAGCAAATTTAATTGTTTTTTATTCACAGTTGCTCAATACAACTCCTTAGAAGTGGACAAAAACTCCCTGTGCAGACTGAGTTACCTGGAGCTGAAAAGCTGAAGTTCCTTAGGAGTGCTGGGGCTCACAGAATCGGGTCATGATGGGAATGCAGTGCCATACTCTAACTTTTCACCATTCTATCGCAATTCTTCCCGCTATCTTCTAGAATGGGATTTCTGTCCTCCTCACTCATAGGACCAACGAAGTATATGAAATCAAGAGCTTGCATGCTCAGTTCTCAGACAACGCCCAGCAAGAGTCTTCAGGAAGTTTGTAAGGAATCTAAAAGAACAGATGACTTAATGACCAAATAAGGATACGAAAGAGCAGGAGCAGGACTTCCCAAGCCCTCAATGATATCTACCTAGAGTGTTTGGATCACGATGGTGAGAATGCTGACAGAAACAAAGAGGTGACACAACCAGCAGTTATGGGCATAACTGGTCATCACCTTCACAGAAAGCCCTGGCTGCTGTCAACCTTGAGTCTCATTTGGTGAGAATCCGAACTTCTGCACAGCTTGCTGTCCAGTCCACGTGAACAAATCTTTACTATTCCACTCTCTTAAACACAACCTTACCATCTCCCAGGAAGATAACAGTGGCAAATAACTTTATTATTCCTTCCCAGGACTTCTTGAAAGACCCACTATATCATCAATAGAAAATAATGACAGCCGGGCTTGGTGGCGCACGCTTGTAATCCCAGCATTAGGGAGGCTGAGACCAGAGGATCCAGGTTCACGGCCAGCCTCAGCTACCTAGTGAGGCACTCCGCAACTTAGTGAGACTCGGTTTCAAAATAAAGTATAAAAAATAGGGCTGGGGGAGCCGGGTGCGGTGGCGCACGCTTGTAATCCCAGCATTCGGGAGGCTGAGACCGGAGGATCCGGGTTCGCGGCCAGCCTCAGCTACCTAGTGAGGCACTCCACAACTTAGTGAGACTCGGTTTCAAAATAAAGAATAAAAAATAGGGCTGGGGGTATAGCTCGGAGGTAGAATGCCCCTGAGTTAATCCCCAGTACCGCAAAAAAAAAAAAAAAAAAAAAAAAAAGAAAATAATAAAGGACAGTTTCTAGCGTACTTGATTACATGGGGATCCCTATGGATCCCAATCAGCCTCACCTTCACTCGTTGAAAGACACAATTCAAACCAGGTTCCAAAATTCCAGCAAGTAGCCCAACTTTATTCTTTTCCTTCAGAGACACTGCTAAGACTGTTATATAAGGCAATGCTCTCCTTAACACAGGAAGCAGTGTATTTGGCTGTGTTATCAACAGGTTGTTACAATGATTTTGAAAGCAAGCCAGTATTTGACTCTGGCTTCAGGCAAGCTTTCAGACTCCTTTTCCACCCAGATTTCTAAAATCTTTATCATGTTGTAGGGTTGTTAACATGTATATTATTTACTTTAGTATCTTTAGGCCTTAACATTAGAGAGTGACTATTGGCTGAGACATCTGCCTCCCCTACCTGGATTGCTTAGGCATGATGGAGTGTGACTTTGAGCAAGAGACTATGAGGAAGCTTTTGGAAACAATGGTCTTAGATTGCTAAATGTTCCAAGAATAAGTTATTTCATCTAAATTACTTCTCAAACCACTCCTTCAACAAATAAAAAAAAAACTTAAGAGGTATTTATCAAATATTCTCACTTTAGCCAAAAGAAAACTATGTCCTAGAAAAATTAAGTGACTTACTCAAGGAATGAAGATGGAAGAAAATTAGAACTTAAAGTATTCTGGCTTTCCCTCTTTGTCTAATTATCTTAACAAAAAATATGCTAAAATTTTAGAAGATATGCATGAGAAGAATGAGAGGTTAAGAAAAGCACTAAGCTGTTGCATACTAGTCAGTAAATTATCAGTATATTTCTGCTGAGGAAAACAATTAGATACTAGAGGCATTTGTCTATAATAATCTGGGTACCCGTATAACTCATCTTGCTTGCCCATCACATGGGTCTAAGTGGTGTGAAACTGAAAATTTAAATTGGCAAAGCCTTTGTGGTGTAAGAGAGGCAGAGGAAAGACAGAGACCCAGTCCCTAATTCTGTGTAAGTTGCACTGTGCTCCTGGCGGCTTCCACCCTGGCTTATATGCAAGCACCTTAGTAGGACACCAGGATCCAATGGCTTTCCCATATGCTATTTTCTCTTTTCTGTTTTCTTTCCTTAAAATAAAAAAGAACAAAATTCTCCTCACTCTGCATTAGTGCTTGATGTAATGGTGCAAAGCATTTTTCATTTATCATCATAACACCAGTCACAGCGACCCCTAATAATGTAATGCAGGAGGAAAGCCATTAGAGTTTATTTGCATGGTAGTGTTAAGCTCATTCTCCACTCAGGGTGTGAAATGGAAGTCATATGGGCAGGGCTACCTTCCTAAACAGTTGGTAAGGGAGGTGTCATGTCCAGCCTTTTCCTGGCAGAGCTCAAGGAAATGTGAATGTTCTGCTTCTGAAAGACATCAGCTGGACTTCAGAGTCTGGATGCTGGTCTCACTGGAGGAACTCCCTTCCTGGACAAGAGGTGGAAGGGACTATATTCTAAAGGCCATGCAGATGGAACTAAATACTTTATTATCTCGATGTGAGTTTGGGTTGGCTGACCTCCAGGCAGCCTGTCATCTTTAAGGACTCTGAGTTGATATTGAAAATTCTCATGGTCTCTGGGCTGCTGACCCTTTCCTGATTGCTCAGTCACAACCACTCCTCCAAGGCCGGTAGGCACCAAGTCCCTTAGTCTTTGTACCCCTGGAAGTACCTTTCACGTCAGATACTAAGAGAAGTTCAATAATGTATTCTGTATATTATAGAACTACATTTATTAGAGATTTTGTATAACTCAGCTTGCCTGTCCATCAATTGGGCAGCACCTCTAAACATTTTCACAGTAACAGCTGTACCTCAGCAAATTTCAAATCTGAGAGAACCCAAATATCCTTGGGGGCTAAATCTTTACTAATAATGATCATTATAGCAGGAAAAAAAAGCATAGAAGGTGGAGAGAGATGAACTTGAATTTTTTCTTTTTAGGTACTGGGGATTGAACCCAGGGGCATTCTACCTCCAGGCTATGCCCCAGTCCTTTTTTTTTTTTTTTTTTTTTTTTTTTTTTTTTTTTTTTTTTTTTTTTTTTTTTTTTTTTTTTTTTGCGGTACTCGGGATTGAACTCAGGGACATTCTACCTCCGAGCTATACCCCCAGCCCTATTTTTTATTCTTTCTTTTGAGACAGGGTCTCCCTAAGTTGCGGAGGGCCTCACTAGATAGCTGAAGCTGGCCACGAACCCCGGATCCTCCTGTCTCAGCCTCTCAAATGCTGGGATTACAAGCATGCGCCACCACTCCCGGCTAACTTGAATTTTAAATATCTGATGTGACACCTTTTTAGTAAATATTATCTTGGGCAACTTCACTTTTTCTGAGCCTCAGTTTATCATTTGTAAAATGGAGATAGTATTTTCTACTTCTTAGGGTTACCATAAGGAATAAATAAAACGATACAAAGCAGTAATTCAAGCTGTCATATGCATACGTATCCTCTGAGGACCTTGTACAAATGTTGAAATGTGCTCAACTTTCAGGTAGGGCCCAAGAGTCTTTATACCCCATAATGGAAAGGCTAATACTTTTTCAGAACACTCTGTGTGGCAAAAATGTAGCAACCAAATACAATGCCTGGCATATAATAAATGCTCAGCAAATGTAGGTCTTGTTATTGATTATTTGCTGCTCACAGACCACTTCATTCACTGTTAAAAAGTGGAAACAAGAATAATGAGATATAGTCCCTGATCTTAAGCTGACGATTCCTTCAATATTCAACAACCGTTTAAAATTTAAAAGGAGAAATAAATCTCAAATGTAAAATGCATCAAATAAGCAAGTGGATTTAAAGTGTAGGAGGAAGGAGTAAAATTAGCCATCTGCAATAACTTCCTGCATGCTGACGTCTTGATTTATACTGGGATAAATTCCTGGGAAGAGGGAGGGGGAAAGAGGTTCTGATGAAATTTCCTACCCAGATACTCCTCTAGAAGTGCTCAGGCTCTATATGACCTGAATGAGAAAGGATGGGCCAATTTACTTTGGAAGATACTTGCTAAATTTGGAAGATACTTGTGAAATTTACCCAAGAAATTTATCACAGAATAGATTTCAAAAGGACCTCCCACCTTCTGATTTTCTACCTAATCTGCCTGATTAAAAAAACTAATGGTTTTCTTATAGACTCAGGTTTTTGACAGCCATTTCTTAATCCAGCACTCATTTCCAAGCACCCAGTTTCATTGGTAATGTCCTGTAACTTCAAAGGCCAAGACACCCTGACAACTTGATGATACTTGATAAACTATCCTTTCTCCAGCATTTTGGAATAAGAAAGTATTTCTATCACGATCTTCATGTTTTGATCAATTTAATTCCCCTATGGAGAAATCAAGGCATAGAAAGATAAAGCATGCAGCATCCTGTAGCAGTTAAGAACTTTGTTTTGTAGAATCAGATTGCCTGACATTCAAACTCTGATACTGACTCTGATACTAACTCTGCAACTTCAAGCAAGTTCATTTATCTGGCCAACTTTCTACTTATTTCTTCTTAGAAGAGGGTGATTTTGTAATACTTACTTTGTGAGGGCTTGTAGTAATGACTAGAGATAATGTTCACAAAGCCCTAAAAATCATACCTGGCATATATCAATTCTCAATAAGTGTGACTATTGGTAGTATTAATACAGTAGGTAGGTCAAGAATGCAAATTCAGAACCAAACTTTCAGGGTCCAAGTCCTATATCTACCATTCACCTGTTGAATGTCCAGTATAAATAGCTAAAGCTCTTTGTGCCTCAGATAATAATTAGGATATTTATGATGCCTACCTTAGAGGACTATTGTAATCATTGAATGGCTTATAGGGTTTGACATCATACATGGTTTATAGAAATGACTCACCATGCTTTAGGAGTTGTTACAATTTTCAGCGTTATTATGTTATGGGTAGCAGTGAAGAGCTACATAAAAGTCTGTTGTGTGCTGAGGGGCTGAATCCACTCCCTAAATTCACATGTTGAGACTCTAACCTCAGTACCTCAGAATATGACTGTATTTGGAGATAGGGCTTTAAAGGCCATTATTATTTTAAAATGGGGTGGATCCTAATTCTATCTGACTTGTGTCCTTATAAGAAGAGATTAAGTAGGATACAAATAAAATATAGACCAAGGTGTAATCATGTGAGGACACAGCAAGGTGGTGGCCATGTGCAAGCCATGGAGAGAAGTCTAAAACGCAAACCTGCAGATACCTTCATCTTGGACTTCCAGCCTAGAGAACTATGAGAAATGAACTTCTGTTGTTGAAGCAGTAACTTTATGCAGTAACTTCCTATAAATGAGCATTTTGTTGTGGCAGCCAGGGCTGCAAGTAAGTAGTATTTTTTGTCATCTCTTTTCCGGTCTGAATTGAGTCTAAAGGGACAGGAAATTCCATGAGAACAAACTTCAGAAGGGAAGTGGAGAATATGGCTGGCAGAGTAGTCAATTTAGGTCTCTCCCTCATCCAGATTGGACCAGGGCTAGGGGCTAAAGGTGGAAAATCATGTTGGGAAGAGATATAGATCTAGACATAGGTAAAAGGTATCTAGACAGATAACCTGGCAGAAGGGGCAGAAGAGAGAGACAGCAGATTGGAGCCAGGCATACGTCAACTGCTGAAATATTTAGTAAAGAAGTTTTCAGATTTTGAAGCTAATAGTGCCATAGCTACTTCTCACAAGAGTCGGTTGGAATGCTAAGCTCATCTCTGCTCAAACAAAATGGACCACATCTTTTCTCTTGTTCCATCACAACAAAACAGGCAAGGCACCTAAGCCTACACTGTGGCCAAAATGTGGGGCTCAGATCTGAAGATGAGAACCTCCTGCTATTCAATTCTCTGATTCTTTATCAGCTTATGGTCCTGACCACTGCCTACTCACAGGACATCTAAATAGTTAATATCTCCAGAGGGCATTTAAATCTCAGTAATTATGGAAGTAAAATGCATTTATAGGCACAACCCTTATTAGTGAGGCAGTCACCATAACAAAGTTAGGAGGAAAAGGAAAATCCTCATGTGTATTCATAAGGAGAAGAAAATAGCTAACCCTCAATAATCACAATGCTAAATATGCAAGGTGGAGAGTTCTTAACAGAGATATGTAGGCTGGTCAGCAGTTGCTTTGTTTAAATTTGAGGTGGAGCAGGGGAAGCCTGAACCAAGCAGGATATGGGCGACAGTTCTGAGAAAGGGAGAGTCTAAATCTTGACCCATGTCACCTCCCTGTCATCTTTTCCTTGAGCCCTTAGGGAAGCCAACTGGAACTGCATATGCAGTAACTTCCTATAAATGAGTCCTAATTAAGGCCTGTTCCGGGACGCCTGTCTGGAGGGTTACCAGATCATTAGTCTTGGTTTCAAAGAAAGAGTCTATGTGGGGAAAAGGTCAAGGAATCCAAAGGAATCTTCAGCACTCTTCCAATGCCTTCTCCTTCCTCTCAGCGGGGCTGCATGCTGGCCGCCTGAGCACAGAACTGGCTCATCAGGCAGAAAGGATTAGAAGTCTTCCATATATCCCTTTTTCCTTTCCTTCACCAGCAAACTGGGAAAATATTAACCAATGGCGAGGCAGGGCAGGAAGCACGTGAGTGATCCAGGACTTGAGTGGCACCTGCTGACCTACATGATGGGCACCTGGGAGGAAGTGGGCTACTGTCAGATACATGCATAGGTTTATCTCAGGGCAGATACATGAGTTCTTGAAGCAAAATAGCAGTAAAGTTGATATACTCCTTCCTCCTGGTGGACTCCTTGTGTTAGTCAGCTTTCCATCTCACACCCCCTGGGGGTCTGTGTGATCTTCTTTGGAGTCTAAAGGACAGATGCCTCACTGGCTCAGTATAAAGCCTGGAGGCAGCTAGGGACAGGGCATAAGGGGAAGCAATGTAGAGAATGCATAGGATACTCAAGAGTGTGATGTGTGGTCTGAGGCACTCCGCAACTTAGTGAGACCCTGTTTCAAAATAAAGAATAAAAAACAGGGATGGAGGTATAGCTCAGAGGTAGAATGCCCCTGAGTTCAATCCCCAGTACTGCAAAAAAAAAAAAAAAAAAAAAAAAAAAAAAAAAGAGTGTAGTCTGGCATGGACTGAGGACAATCAGACCAGGCATTTGCTGGCAAATATCACTAGATCTCAAAAGCTATAATTCTCACTGCTATCCCCTGTATTTACTAAAATTGACTTTTATAAAGCAGAAAAAGAAATAAAGTAAATGCATTCCTTGTTTGCTTTTCTGGGTTATGTCTCCTGAGCCTATCCAATTCCAAAAGCAGGAGGCTTGAATTTCTTCAGCTGGCTGCTCCGCTAAGGAGAGCAAGCCTCAGATGCATCAAACCCACCATACCAGGAGGCCAATCTTAGCCCAGTGGGTCTCAAAAAGCATGGGGGAGGGGACTCTGAGAAAGCCAGACTGCATTAAGCAGGGCCTTGATCTTCCACAAATTCATCATTGTTACTGTCTGTATTACTTTCCCACTTCTGCTGTAACAAATCACCATGACCTTCGTGGCTTAAAACAACATACATGTGTTATCTTACGGTTCTGGAGATTAAATGCCCCAAAGCTGTCTCACTGTGACAATGTCAAAGTGTTGGCAGGATTGGTTCCTTGTTGGAGGCTCTAGGGGCAAATCAGTTTCCTTGCTTTTTCTGCCTCTAGAGGCTGCCTGCATGCCCTGACTTGTGGTCTCTAGCTATCTCTCCAAACTCTTGCTTCCATTGTCCTATCTCTTGCTTCCACCTTTGACTTTCCTATCTTCCTCTATAAAGATATTTGTCAAAACCTTGGGCCCAATGGGGTAATACAGGATAATTTCCCTATTTCGAGATCCTATCAATCCAGTCAATATCCTATCAATACAGTTCCTTTTGTCACATAAGGTAGCATGTCCATAGGTCCCAAGGACTAGGGCAAGGACCTCTGCAAGAGTCATTATTGCACTGTCAAGTAAAAAATTCCATTTCTCAAGTCAGTGACAGTAAGACACTACCTGGTACTGATCACATGATCCATAACCACCAAAGGAAGAGGGAGGTTGATGAGGCTTCCTAATAGAATCCTCCAGCGACATTCGTGGGCACAGATGGCTCAGGCTGAAGTCTCCAAGAATGATACGCCACTAGCTCTGACCTAGATTCACTACTTCAAACCACAGGCAACTCCTGCCCTCTACTTGGACCATCTCCCCGTATCTGCTATTGCCCTCCTCCAATTTCATCTATACACAGCAGCTAAAAGAAT
This sequence comes from Graphiurus murinus, assembly GCA_004027655.1. Classification (NCBI taxonomy): domain Eukaryota; kingdom Metazoa; phylum Chordata; class Mammalia; order Rodentia; family Gliridae; genus Graphiurus; species Graphiurus murinus. Next base: position 45,350 of record PVLC010005474.1, read on the forward strand.
CCTTTTCATATTCCATCCCTCCCTTCCGTGTCTTTCCATTGCACTTAAAATAAAACCCACCTTCTTAGTATGGACTCAAGCCTTTGCCAGTTCTGGCTTCTATGCTTTCCCTTTCACTGTGTTCAGCACTCTCCCTCACCTACCCAGCCCGGCCATAATGGCCTCTTTCAGATGCTTGAAACGTGCTGAGCTATTTCCCATTTCACAGGCTTCTCTCATTCTACTCCCTCTGCCTGAAATGCTCCTTTGCCTGCTCTTTTCTCTACTGGCCTCTTCTCATCCTTCAGGTTTCATCTTAGATGTCAGCTCTCCAAGAGACCATATCTGGATCACCCCATCTACAGATAATGACGCCCAACTCCTCCTTTATTCCTTTATTTCACCTATTGCAGTATTAGAGTATATACCACAAATTGCAATTTTGTATTTGATTAGTTGAATTTAATAACAGATTTTCATACATGAATGTGGTAAGAAAATCAAAGAATTTACCAGCAAGTAACTTAGCTATTCTCTGCAAGTCTGATGGATCCCCAACTAGACGATAAGTTAATGACAAGGATCAAACCAAGGTCTGTTTTCTTTACCAATGTATACTAAGCCAAGTTCAGTGCCTGGTATATGTAGCTGAGCCTTCTGTTAGATGGATGAATAAATGAATGGATAGATGGATGATGGAAGATGGGTGGATGGGAGACAAGGAATCCAACACTCAACTCAGATTTGTGGGGTGTCTCTGAACTGGTGTCATAAGCACCTATCTTTTGATGGATTCTGATTGTACTGCATCAGAGATTTCTTGTAGGGCACAGACCCTCCTTATTCGGAGGTTTTGTCCATATGACTATACACATATGATACACAAATATCAGCAGACACTTGGACAGAACCTTAGAGATCTGTTTTGCTTTTTTGCATTTTAATAGAGAATCAATAGACTAAGCAGGGAAATCTCTATTTTCAGTTCCATAGCTGCTAACCTCCATGGTGTCTTCTGCCAGGGTATAAGCACTTGGTTTTTCACAGAGACAAACAGAGATGCATTTACATCTGGTTTGTAAGTGGACCAGCAGGCTTTGTGGGCCAACATAATCACGGGCCACCTAATCTACATGGGAGCCTCTGCTTCTTGCTGTGCATTAGCATGCTGAGGGTGAACTCAGGTAGAGGTGTTTTTTCCTTTTCTGTCTGTTCTCAGACACTCAAAGCTCAGGCTTTGAAAGAACTATTATCAGTTCCCTGTGAGTGGGAGATGGGAAACAAAGGGGACCTAGTTGTCTTTAGGCAGTGTCTGGCCTTTCCTGATACTGTGATAGAGATCTGCATGTCACTTCTAGCCTGCCTTATTTCAAGTGCAGACATGCTGATGTAGCTGCTACCCATGCATAATGCCCATCTAAACCTACTGAGATGCACCAAAGCATTTGATTCCCATGATTCCTCTAACATCACAGCTCCAGTACTAGTTTCCTAGTGAGTTCTAAATTTCATTCAAAATTGCTTTATTGACAATCTAGTCTTTGGCAAAAAGGATTGGTGGGATCACCCCTGCCTTGCTACTGCCTAGTTGAACTTAAGACTAAATGATTCCTATCTGAATGGCAAGCCCAAAAGTTCTTTCTAGCTCTAAAATTCTATGATCTTATGATACCTCCTGTTCATCCAGTTGTCTGAACCCCTCTGACTGCCAATAACTCACAGAAAATCCCATTAAAAGAGCAAATGAAACCTGTAACCAAACCTGTCAGGAGACTGCCAAAAGCCTAGGGCATTTTCTACCACGGACAGTTTGTTTTCCAAAAGACTTGCACTGCCAAAGGGGAATGTCAGGGAGACATAAAATACAACTCTCTAACTGTGTATGTTAAGAATCAAAGAAAGGAAGCCATTGGCTGACCTCCTTTTTGGATTAGGCCCCATCTTATAGGAACAGAGATGGTCCAGATGGATTTTGAAGAGTCATATCATTTTCTTTCCTTGATTCTGTTCTTTTTTTATTTTTTGATAACTTTCAAACCCTGGTTTTAATTGCCAAGTTAAACACCTGAAACAAAGTAATGAACATGCTGGTTTTCTTTCTAAATCAAACATTTTCACATGGAACAGTAGCACTAATTCCCTTAATACAAATCCCCTGGAGTTTTATACAGGATTCAAAATAACCCAACCTCCAGGTCAAAACTAACTGCTGGACCTTTTCCCTACAGAAAAGGAGTCCAAGAATAATTAGAGAAATCACATGTTCAGCTGATCCTGCATGAACTGGAATTTTGAGGCCTTGGGGTGACTATAGTTTCAAAATGACCTGTCCATCTACTGCCACCTGCATAAATCCAGATAGCCAACTGCACAGCTAAGTGCAGTACCTGTTTCTGCTTTGCAAATCTGCTCCAGAGGAATCGTGCACAAGAAGAGAGGTACAGCCTACAACTGTCAGGAATTCAATACACCATCTTTAATTCCAGCCAGCCACACCAGCAAACATAAGCACACCTGCTTCAGTCCCCTACAGAGTCCATGACATCAGAATATAACACTCTGTGGAAACAGAGCATCTTTTGCTTTATTTATTTATTTATTTTTCTTTCAATTCAATTTTTCACCTACTCAAAGAGGGCTCCACAGTGCCTTCAAATTTCCTCTAGAGCAATGAACCTATCTCTCCATTTCTTTATACTACCAATTAAGAAGTCCACTAATGTTTAATAAAATATTTATTTATAGAGCTGGGAGAAGCTTCACTATCAAGGGTATATTATATCAATCAGATAAGAGGGATCCAGAATCTAAAATCACCATCTTCTCAGAGCCAATAGTGGAAGAGGCTTTCACCATAGAAAGTTAGAGGAAAAGTTATCAGCTGCCTTTTCTCCCTCCTGTGTTCCATGCACAAAGCTATGGGTGAAACAACAGGGTATTTGATCACTCGAGACCTTGCTTCTCATGCCTTGTCAGGACAGCAATGAGTTTAAGCCGCTATTCAGCTAAGTAGAAGTCTGGGAATGAGTGTAACAGATCCTGAGACAAATGATACAACCTATTAGCCATTGAACTCAAGGTTATCTAATTTCACAGATACCTTCATTTTACAAATGAGAAGATCCAGAATATAAAAGGTTTTGTGACTAATCCAAGATCACGGGATTGTGTTGAAATAGAATTGAGACTAGAAAATAGGCCTCCTGACTCCTGGCTGTAACTCCTTCCACCACCAAAGGAAATCAAACAAGATATAATGAGAAAAAAATATTTTAAACTCTTCTATTTGCACTTCTCTGCTAACATTCTCCTCAATCTTCCAACCCATTCCTTGATTCAAATTCTGTTTAAAGGGTAGTCCATCAAAAATTAGACTGTTGATCTGTTTCCTCTGGTTTTCAAATCAAGTCCTATTGAAAGTTCAAGTTCACTTGGAAGATCTCATGGTAAAATAAATTGATGGTCCTTTCTTTGCTCCCAGGAGATGCCTCGTAACCCTGACCCACACACGGTGGAAGCTGAAGACTATGTGATGACTCTGACTGTCTTACAAATATGGACTGGATGCTGCTGGTAAAGTCTAGTTGGGGTCACTAGTGGTTCCTTGGCCAGCAAGGTGAGAAAAAAGAATGAGAAGGCACTGACCAACATTAAAGGTGACAGACAGGCTCTGATGCTTGTTGGGGTGGAATGAAGGGCAGGGAGAGGCAGCATGTGATTTCACAGAGGTTTTCCTTGCCTCTTACTCAGCAGTTCTTACAGTAGTGAATGTGCAAGTGAAATAAAAATGGTAAAAATTATGAGCTTGAAGGTTAATATCCTTTAATTCATAAACTCCAAGTTTTTTCCTGTCCCTGCTTCTTTCATCAACATAGAAAGGGGATTTGGAAATAAGAGCACAGCATTAAGATATATGCCTGGCTTTGGGAAGTATAGAGAAAAGAAAAAAAAAAAAAGACTAAAAGAGGAAGCTCCCTAATTAGTGATCTGTTCAAAATTTGATTGCCAGATAAAATACAGGATACCCAGTTAAGTTTGAATTCAGATGAAAAACAATTTTTTAGTGTAAGTATATCTGAAATATTGCCTGGGTCATACTTATACTAAAACATTTTTCTTTATTTAGGTAAACAACAAATTTAACTAGACATCCTGTATTTTTATTTGCTAAATATGACAACCTGGGTTCCAAAGTAACTAATGTAGGTCTTGGTGCATGTTTTTTTTATTCTTCCCTACTACTCTTGCACTCACTACTGAAATAAACACATAAAACATCAAGGGCAATATTCCACAAACCTTAATCCATATACCACTAAGGAAATTCTAAATTACTGGGAAGATTCAAGAATCAACATGGTTTAGGTTATGGCAGTTCTTAGACTTTTATATGCATTGAATTACCTGGAAGCCTTCTTAAAATACTGATTTCTGGGTCCCACCTCCAACATATCAGGTTCAGTAGGTCTGTAGTTGGGCCTGAGAATTTGCCTTTCTAATGGGCTCCCTGGGATAGTGATGCTGCTGGTCTGGACTACAGACTTAGAAGTGGGAGTACTGACCTAAAAGTCAAATGCTCACATTTCTAGCTTCCCTTCTACTCTTTTCTAAATGTGCAACTTTAGATACATAATTGAGTTATTTTGTTTGTGCATGATAATGCAGTAGATTATTATATTCATAAGCAATATGGAAAGAAGTGAGTTACATAAGTAGTGTCTGTGATGACCTCATATGCAGAAGAATCCAGCAGCTTGGCTAGATGACACTCAGACACATCAGGGCCATGGCTTACAGGAGGTTTAAAGAGATACTGTGGGGACCCTGAGCCCATCAGGCTCCAGGTCCAGCGTGTTTCCATGAAAAGATACCTGCTTTATTTGCCTTATGCACAAGGATCTGCTAGGAGATGCTGTGTGTAGAAAGCCACCACTAGTTCAACAACAACAAGAAAGTTTGAAACCCAATGACATAGAAAATCACCTAGGATCCTACTTAAGAATATTTGGTTACAACTCAGTCCTATTCCAATCCCATCCTTTACAATACCCCCCAGAAAACCTGCCAAACCTGCCTGTGGATTTGCTATAAACAAATGGTTCTGTCAGTCTCAAAGGAAAAGTCTGTCCCTGGTTTAAGCTTGATGCACACGGGAGTCACCAAGATCCATTGCACTAGGTGTCAGGAGCCCGCTAGGAACTGGTGGGTTTAGGAATGCATAATTTGCTTTCTAAAGACCTGGGCAGCTGCATGGTACATACAATACTGTTTTTCAATGGGGATAATAACACATAAGCCTTTGAAGGGTCAGAAAAACCTACAAGAAATTAAGGAAACCCAAGTGCACTGATGATAACACAAGCCATTCTAATTGGTAAAATAGGCATGCAGATTCTGACAAAATCAAAGAAAGAATGGGAAACAGATTATGCAAGCAAATATGGATTCTCTCAACCCATGGACTCTGGGCAACGGAGGGGTGGTGCATTGGAGACCAAAAGCTATGTGTCCCAATAACCTCACAGAATATCAGCCTTGCTCTTTCCTCCTCTAAAGCACCCCATTCACTTCTGAGTGAACCTGAACTTCAGAAGGAATCTGTGTGAGTGATGTGTCAGTCTGGGGCCCACTGGTCTGCTTACAACATCTCTCATCACAGGGCTGAGTTGGCGTTTAGGATGAGCCTCTTTGTAGGGCTTGGTAACGGGTAGGGCAGAGACATGGGCACTCAGTCTTGGGCAGGGAAGAATGAGACCTCAGTTCTCCAGCCCCGAATCCAAGCAGTGGTGCACTTCTAGGGCACTTTTCTTTGCTTTGTCTTTCAGGATTTGGGAAGGGAGAGACATTGTAGCATGGTCTTTCCACATGTGTCTCCACACTGCATCTGTTTCATATTATCGCACCTTTGACCCAAGCACCCTGCTCCTCCTTCCTCTGCCTCAAGAGCCTTTGTTTAGAATTCAAAAATAGCACCGTGGGCAGAAACCTTAAAGATCTATCCTGTTCACGCAAAAAAGGCTGAGGACATTGAACTTCAGAGAGTTTGGGGCTTATGCAAAGTCACATAGAAGTATGGTCACACTGGCCCAAAGGATCAGGTTTCTGGCTACTCCATCGAGGTTTATACTCTGAATTTCTCCACTCTCCTGCCACGATCTTCTCACAATGATCACTGCAGCAACCAAGATGACTTGTTTTTCCTGTCTTTTCATCCCCATAATATTTCCTGCCTGTCCCCTCGGGGTTGGGCCACCAGAAGCCTACTGCCTACACTGCAGGAACACATGTCTTATGTGTACCTGCAAAAGACAATGCTGCTGTAAACATTATTGTTTTTAATAAATTCCCCAGTTTTGGCAAGCCAGTTGTTCCTATGTCGACCTTAATTTAACCAGTTCTTTCAGGTTGCTGCATGCAGGAAGCAGTGCTATGCTGATGCAGATTTCTGACTTGGGGAGAAAACTCCAACTATCCTTGCAGGACAGTAGCCCTTCCAGAAGCTTTTGACAACATGGCTCTGACTGTGGACAAAAGAGCAAAGGGACTTTTTCTGGGATAGAGGGTTTGGCCATGTGGTAGATCCGATACGCTTCTCGACTTGAACTCAATGCACAAACCACTCCGGAGTCATTACCACTGCGGGTGGGCTGGAACTCCAGAAAACGAAAGGGAGCCTGCTCCTGTTTATTACTGAAACAGAATAAAATGCTATTTAAAGGCAATCAGTTGGAATTGCCTTCAATACATAAATATTTTGGGAAATGATTAGTTCATTTTAATTACTTCACTCACAGAGATAACAATATTTTTTTGCAAGCAGTGGCTTCTCCAAGTAGGTTGTAAGGGGGCACCAATTCTCTTCTGGCACTCTCAGTCTTTCCTTTGGAAAACCAGACCTTATCTATCCAATGGGCATCAGGGAGGAGTGAGGGCAGGGAGGGGACCAAGGGGCCGAGTGGACCTCACTGAAGCAAGGTAGAAGGTCTGTCTCATTTTCATCCGAATCCAGCGTAAAGTCTAATTAGATTATAAATGTTTAATGTTGTTCTTTGACTTAAGACCCCTATAACTAGGATAGACCAAAGCTCCACTGGAATCTAAAACCACTGATGAAGAACTGTTTCTCCTTCATAGGTGTTCACCATTCAGATAAAGCAGTGGAAAACATATGTTTTCCTTTATTTATAATTAGTGATGATTAAGACACACACACACACACACACACACACACACACACACACACACCACAAAGAGGGAGTTGTTTTTGCTGAGAAGAGCATTAGAGTACATATTCTTTTGTAGAAACCACTTTGTAGATTTTATTAGCTCAACAAGCTAAGCACAAATACTGTACTTATTATAAGCACAGAGAGCAGATCACACACAAGTACTGTCAATAAACCACATCACTCAGCAAACAAATTCATTACTACCAATTACTTGAAGAATTAACGAACTCTTTTGCTTCTGCCAAGTATCTAAATGTCTAATTTGATATAGTGAGGAGAGGAGACGAGTGCAGTTTTGTCTTAATATTCCAGATTCTTACTTGAAAATCAAAATGACAGAGATGGTAGAGGACTGCAAATGTATGCCTTGATTAAAAGTCCACAACCCACCAAACCATTGCTTTCCTCCGCCATCCCACCCTGACCTTCTCCTCACTCCTTTTCTCTCTGTTTCTCCTTCCTCCTCTGTTCCTTCCCTTTCTTCCTTCCTTCCTTCCTTCCTGCCTTCCTTCCTTTTTCCCTCCTTCCCTTTTTTCTTTTGTCTTTCCCCCCTCTCCCTTCTTCCTTTTTTTCCCTTTCCACACAGCATCACTTCCATAGAACTGAAATACCTAAAACTGTGATACATGCTGAGACTCAGGCTTGAATTTTCCTGAGAAGTTCCATCATTTTTCCATGACAAGAATCCATAGACCCATGTGCACAAAGGAGAAAATGTCCTTGTTTCCTTAGCTCTTGATTCCTTCCTGGCAGAAATTTCCATACCAACACAAGACAGGAAAGGACTTGGTAGACATGTGATTCTTAGGGTTCAATATATTGAAAGGAAATTTTCTATTCAAATTGTATTGACACTGAAAGACATGTTCCTGGGCCAGGCTGGCCTTTGCTCCCCAGGAAGAGATGTAGGGTACATAGTATGTGTGGGTTCAGGAATCTCGGGCTGGAGACTAGAGGGGGCCAGCCACAGTTTTGGATGTTCTCATGCAAGGGATTTTGCAACAGTTCTTTTCACATAAGTAAGACAAATTCTGCTTATAGTTTTGTTCCCTTTGCTGTATAAAACTGTCCTTGGGGCTCTGTTCCAAACACATAATTGGGAAAGAAGAATAAAAAAGTGACAGCCATGTGCTCTGATTTGCCCAAAATGCTCTTTGTGTGTTGAAAATCTGGCATTGTGGATGGAAAGGTATCCCCACCTGCATCTAGGGCCCACTGAGGGCCTCCTCCAGGTTTGGGAGAACATCCTGTCCTCTAGATTTCAGGAGTCCCAGAGTTACTGGCTGCAGTGCGCGCGCGCGCGCGCACACACACACACACACACACACACACACACACACACACACACACACCCAATAGTCCAACATGCATTTTCTTTCCATCTCCTCACTCCTGCCTAATGAACTAAAATCACTACTGTACAGAAATCTTTTCCTCTAATTTTTCTTCCTATCTCTGAGTGTTAGGGGTAGGTTATTGCTTCATATTATTACACCCTTTGCAATTTTTAGCTCCGGCATGAGTTCAGTGTCCACAAGGTGCCAGTCATTGTGCTAGAAGGAAGGATAAGGCACCTTCCACGCTCTTGCAAATCTTGTGGAGGTAAAATTACCCACAATAAACAAATCATTAAAAGGCAGTTTCCAATGCACATTATTAGTGGCGCATATGGACTGCCATACAAGCATCTGGGAGAAATGATTAAAACTTTCACGTGTGGCCCATGAAGCCTCCACAGAGAAAAGGATATTTGAGCAGTTTTAAAGGATAGAGGGGATTTTCCAGGTTGGGGATAAAGTGAAGGCTACTGTGGTTAGAGGGACTCCTGGGGAACAAAGTCCTATCAGCACACAGCCAGGCTGATGGAATGACAGTTCGGGGTATAGGGAAGGAGTCCGGCAGCAAACAAGAGTGAAAAGGTTTATTAAACACAGGGCACAAGAACCATAAACAACACAGTAGTGTCTGGAATTTTACAAGAAATGAAGAGCCATTGAAGATTTGTAAGCAGAGTAGAGGCGTGTGTGTGTGTGTGTGTGTGTGTGTGTGTGTGTGTGTGTGTAATCCTAAAGTACACATCATAATCCAAAACAGGAAAATACAAAACTGTTTATAGTGGAGTAGAAGAATGTACTGTTTTATTATAAGCAAAATAGTTACAAAGAGCAAGTTAATACAAGAAACCACAGAAAGGTCCCAGGTAGTAGAATACATCAGAAGGTTATTACCAACTGACACTCCTTGTGACCCTCCTTGAATGAACTAGTTTGGATTTCCTAGTCACATTTGCAAAGCCATACCCCAACCTGAACCTGATAAGCTCCTTTTGGTGAGGCTCAGTCTGGCTCAGTGGGCTCCTTGCAGCCACAATCAGGTCTTTCCTGCTCCTGTGGGGACCAGCCAGCCCCTACTCTGCCTATCTTGTCCTTTTCCCCAGACTCCCAGACTCCCAGTCACTGTCCTGTTCAGAAGGTCCCCCTCTTCTCTCTGCTTCTCCCTTATCCTCCTGTACTAATTGCTGGGATTCTGTGCCCAGGGAAGCTGCTGCTAACAAAAGATTAGCCCTTTTTACAGGAGAAGGCGATTAAAAAAGGAGAGATTTTTGTTTTTAAGGCAGATGAAAGAGAGCCCAAGGAGATGTGTATTTGACCCTCCAACATGCTTCTTCAAGCTTCCCTCAGCAGTTCTTAAAGGCGCCTCCAAAGGAAAGCTTTATGAATGCAAAATGAACTCAGCGCCTGTGTCTGCTGCAGAAGAAAGGGAAACGGGGCTTTCATATACAATCTTCCCTTTATGCCTCACTCTGCTCCCCCTGCCCCGGTGCTGCTGCACCACTCCAGACTCCTGCTTGACCTTCTCAAGGTCACTCCACTCAGCAGGTCCCCTGTGCCTCTCCCAGGGACTAGCAGAGAAGCTGAAAGGACTGGGCTTTGTTTTCTGTTTCTCCTCAGTCACAGTAGAGTCCTTGCCTGGGGGCAGAAACACCTGAAGTTCCCAGCAGGGCAGTCCCAGCCAGCTACTGTAGGACTTACACACCACTCTGCAAAGGAAGCCCAAAGGCTGAGCCTAACCAGCCCCAGGTCCACTCCAACACCCCTTTGTACCACTGATGTGGTAGCTGCAATAAGGGCTCAAAGTGCACACAGGTAAGTGGCCAGTCTTGACCTCCATTATACACTGTCCTGCTTTCTTCTTAAACAGTATTTGATGCTGATGCATTACAGTCTTTTTCTTTTTAGCTCCCAAGCTAGTATTTGTCCATACACCTGTCTGTTAGCAGCCTGCTGGCATCAGTGATTTCTGTCATGGCTTGCTTGTCTCCAATTGGTAGGGACAATACTTCTTGGGTGTCCTGACAGCTTTGGAGGATACAGATAATGTCTCAGTCTCTCCTGTGTCTACCACGGAACTGGCCTGGCCCTGTTTTGCATTGCATCGACATGTGCCACATGCTGATTTATTTCCCTTTTTCCAAACCTAATTTTTGATGCACAACAGACAAATCTGCTTTGGGATGATGATATGATCCCACTCAAGTAAATTTTTTGGATAAAGGAATTGCCTCACCCACCACTAAAAAATCAACACTTGCTTTGCATGGTAAGAGAGAAAGAGCTCTCTGCCAAAGCTTCTGCAGATGAGCCTGGATGCTGGCATGATGTGTGTGGGAAGAAGGAATTTAGCTGAGACTATGAAAGCACAGTGTTACTAATGAACTTGGGTGTGAATTTGAATCTCTGTGTGTCCAATGTCCTGTGGGTTTGAGCAAAGTATTTTCTATTTTGGAGCCCCAGTTTTCTCACCTGTGAAATGGAAACAATACTGGTCATAAAGGTAGTTGCAAAGAACTTATACTAACCTTCTAGTAAATGCCCTAGAAGTGACAATTCTTTTTGCCCGTAAGTTGGTCAGTATCTGGTAGCGAGGTATATGATTAAAGTTCTATCTGGGATGCTCTTTATATCTTCAGGCATAGAAATGTTATGCATTAACAAGGTCTTACTCAAATGGCTCCACCTTCTAGAAATGTCATCCCAGCTGTGCCTCTCCTTTTGACAGTATTAATTTTCCTCCCTGCCCAGAAGTTTAGGAATTTCACAACTACCTCTCATATTACATTCACCACTCTCTCATGTATATGAGCTTCTTCTATGCATGATAAAAACTTGCCCATCTCAGTAAATATTTTGCAAAAACAAACAAAAAGAAGGCAGATGTATTATCTCTCTCTGTGAGCAAGGGAGGAGTTAGTTTATTGGCCATTCCTGGTGTGGGCCATCTCTTTCCAAAGTCTACAGAACACTGAGTGACCCAATGATTAATAGCTGGCTTTTAGTTTAGGGTAGGCCTGGAAATGCCCATTAAGGGGGGCATTGAGGCATTGCACATTAATCCTAAACATTTCCCCTTAAACCCAAATGAAATAACTAACTGTTGCATAATTCAATAAGAAGCCCAGGCTGGGGGCCGCTCTCCTTTCAGAGTAACCAGTGAATAAGTACCATTCACGAAACTATTAAGTTAATTTAAAATCCTGACAATTTAGCACCACTCTGGCAAGATAAGAACCATTTATTAAAAGGCACAGTTCATTAACCCAAATGCTGCTGGCATGTTTGCTCAGAGAAAGGGGCGGGTCTGGACTTCATGGGGAGTCATCTTTTCTCCCTGCCCAGGAGCTAACCAGGGTCCTGGCTGAGAAGCCAGAAAGTTTCTGCACCAACCAATGTTCCAGCCCATGTGACTCCTTCTGCTGCTCCCCATCCAGTCCACTGGGGACAGCTGCGTAGTGCTGGAGTTCAGGCTGAAAGTGTGCCAGAGCCTGAGGCAAGAGCAGATGAGGTTCTCATGGTTTTCTTTTTCTCCTTCCAGTCCCACTGCCACTCTTCTCCAAGTCTCCTCTTCCCATAGCTGCCCCGCCACCCTCCCCTGGATCTGAAAATGTTTCCCACATAAATTTTGTATGTCACATTTCTGTTCTCTGTCACTGTAGACTGGGTGCTGCTATAAAATATTTCACAGTTCCACCATGGCACTGCTTTCCAGGGCATTGTGTACAGCCCTTGTATAAAAACTGACAAGCAGAGGACAACAGGAGAGCACAGGGCTGTCTTTGTGACACTGTGTTTTTTTGTTTGTTTGTTTGTTTTTTTCTGGCCACATAACAGATCTACTTAGGATGAAAACGTGCTGAATCCCATATGGGACACACAGTCAGGAGGTCCTCTCCTGAGAGCCTTGGAGGTCTTTCTTTTCTCAGATTCATTTTGTGACTATCCTCTAGAGACCCTCAGGCCACTGACACAAACAGAAAGTGGAAGAGCCCGGATCCAGGATCAAGAATGTAGTAAGCCAGGACTGGCAATGAGCGACAGATTTGGGTCTTTCATATTCAAAATCTAAAATGTGATTCTATCTCATTAGCTGTAGAAAGTGAGCATCTTCACTTTCTAAGTTGTTTTAATCAACTTGAAAGCAGATTCAATGTGAACTGAGTAACAATTAATGTTTGTCTGGGGAAGGTGTCTTCACTTCTGGTCTTTGGAGCTGTTCAATGTGGAATTAGTTATGCATATACATCTGCACATCTGCGCGTTTTTCTAAAGTATACGAATACACACCAGGAGTGGGGAAGAGCTTTTATCTGATTCCCAAAGAGTAATAGAATAAGGCTTCCCACTTGGCAAGATATTTATTTGCATAAATTATTTCACTTAATTCTTAATATGACCCAAGGAGATAAAAATTTCTATATGACCACTATGCAAATAAGCAACCAGAAGATAAATGAATCTTAACAAATTGTCCCAAGTTCAAGATAGAATTATATTTCATGCTTTGGAGGGATGATATCAGCCTTGCATTCAGAGACATCACTTCCGTGGGGTGGGGATAATGAATATCTTTCTTTTTTCCTTCCTTTCTTCCTTTTTCAGCAGCAGGGATTGAACCCAGGGCTGTTTTACCTCTGAGATAAACCCCTAGTCTTATTTTTTATTTTGAAACATGGTCTCACTCAGTTGCTGAAGGTCTTGGCAGGTTGCTGAGGCTGGCCTCAAACCTGCAATCCTCCTGTCTCAGCCTCCCAGGTTCTGGGATTACAGGCATGTGCCACCATGCCCAGCTGGCAACATCTTTCTTTTAAGTCTGACAGTATTGAGCAGTCATCTACTATTGACCAAGGACTGCCTTACATCTAACATACAGTGATGAAGGAGTTCATCCTCTGCCCTCCCGGATTGACACCTTAGTTGTAAGAAATAAACATTACACATATAATTAACAAGGCAACTTCAGAAGTTCTAAACAATAACGCATCAGAGAAGTACAGGTGGATGAGGAAAGCCATGGTGGGCGAGAAGAGCTCTCTGTGGTCTGAATTATGGAAAGCCTGCAGCACAGGAGGGTCTTGTCACATGGAGGAGTTTCAGACAAAAGACATCAGCAAGGTAATATCTCTGAAGTAAGACCAAACTTGACAAGTTTGAGAAGCAGCTGGTGGGACAGAGATCCTGGAGCAATATCATAGAAGATGATGATGTGATAGAATCTTTAAGAGGCAGATGATGGTCAAAAAGCTTAACCACTTCAGTGGTTGTGAGGAGGAGTGTCAGGTTTTTTTGTTTTTTGTTTTTTGTTTTTGCGGTACTGGGGATTGAACTCAGGGGCACTCTACCTCTGAGCTATACCCCCAGCCCTATTTTTTATTCTTTATTTTGAAACCAGGTCTCACTAAGTTGCGAAGTGCCTCACTAGGTAGCTGAGGCTGGCCGCAAACCCGGATCTTCCTGTCTCAGCCTCCCGAATGCTGGGATTACAAGCATGCGCCACCATGCCCTGCTCAGAGTATCAGTTTTAATCAAAGTGTAAAAGCAGAGTTACAAAATACAAGTTATACGTGAGAAGTACTGAGGCTTCTATGTGAAGAGTGGACTTTAGGAGGCATGAGGTAGAGGGTGGGTGAGAAATATGGAAGCAGTAAATCAAATAAGAAGCCCCTAGAAGTATGCCACAATGGCTTGGATGAAGGAATTGGTATAAGGAGGAATAAATATGGATCAGATATATGTTTTGTGTAGCAGAGAAAATATAGACACTAAATAAGGAATGCTAATATATTTGATGTTAGGGGTGAGAAAAGGGAAGAACAGGATAATCTTTAGGTTTGGGGCTCAAGCAATATGTTTAGAAGGATGTCATTAGCTAAGTTAGGCAAGATTAAGGAAAGACCAGCCTCAGAGTAGAGTCCAAGTTGGTGTAATAACAAGCTTCATTTCAGACATTTATTCTATCTATTCCAAGAAACACAATTAGCTTAATTAATACTAAGAAAAACGAGTGAGGCACTTTCAGTTGGTCATACCAGACTCCATCAAGCTAAAGCTTTTTCTATTCTGAGACAGTTGACATTATTTTCTCCCTGCCTTGTTGAACTATGCCAAGCAATCTTTCCATGTATCTCAACAACAAAATTGTCAGCCATGTGTATCCTTCCTATCTTAGGTCCCATAAAGCTCTTAATTGTTGTTTTGCAAAAGAATATAGAATTGTGGCCATTCTTCCAGAGACAAATATGTACTTCTCTGTTCTCAAATTTACACCCTGCTGTTTTGTTTCCACGCATTTCAGTGTATATAATAACTTTTTTATTTCAATGGTGAGTCATTGTGTGATTCAAAGAACTATGTTTTGAGGAAATCTTAAATGGCAATTAACCCCAACACACGTAGTGCCAACAATGTGTAACACTCGATGAAATGAAGAAAATGTGACTGAGTTTGCACACGTGCAGGCAATGGCAGCTAAACCTCGTCACTCAGCAGAGATTACGAGGTGTTATTGATTGTAAGTTGCATCCTAATTTCAGACACACTAAATGTGAGACAATCTAGATAATAAAGGAATGAAATGACTGAGTTTGAGACGTCTTTATAAATCTGGAGTTCAGGGATAGGAACTGGTCTGGAGACACAAACTTGGCAGCCACCAGTCTATAAAGATTATTGGAAATCATAGGACTGAATCGATAAAGGAGATGCCTGAGGACCAACCTCATGCCCATCCAGCATATAGATATCCGGCAGAGGGAGAAAAGACAGCAAAAGAGACAATGAGTGTCCAGTGAAGTAGGAAGAAAATCAGAAGAGTATGAAGCGAGAGAAGTCAAGAGGAAATTTTCAACAAAGGAATAAAGGGTAACTATGTCAAGTGAAGCTGAGAGGTAGATTGGAAACTGACCACTGGATTTGGCAATAAAAATGTTGCCGGTGACCATAATGAGATCAGTGTATGTGGAGTGGTGTGGATCAGTGCCAGGCTGGAGAGTTAAAAAAGTGGAGACAGTTAATAAAGATATTTTTTTGGAGGAGCTTTACTGGGAAGGGGAGCCAACAAATATGTCTGTGGTTGAAGGAGGATGTGAGGTCAAGAGAGGTTGTTGATGTGGTTTTAAAGAGGGGAGACACTGGAACAGTTGTGCGTGTGGATGGAAATGACCTAGTGGAGAAGGAAACAGTACTGAAGAAGAAAACAGTACTGAAGTAGAAGAAAGAGGAAGATAATTGAAGGATTGAACTCCTTGAGGGGAGAGAGGAAAGACTCCAGAGCATAAATTGAGGAGCTGAACTCTAAAATGAAAAGGGATATTTTTTCCATTATAACGGGAGTGAAGTATAGGTCTCCAAATGAGAGGCAGGTATATTGGGAGATTTGGCATCTGGAAGATGAGTTAGCTCCTGATTGCTTCTATTTTCTCAATGAAATAGGAGCTATTCATGACAAATGGGAGAAATGAAATTTGGGAAAGGTTATAAGAATTTTGAGAAGAAAATACAAATTAAATGTCTCAGAAGAAGAAAAGCACACTCCACAGGAATACAATGTAGAAGTCCTTGTCAGTGGGAAATACCATTTTCAATGTGCTACTCTGAGATTTAAAGTGCTACCATGACATATCTTTTTTCTTCCATCAATGTCTAGCTTTGTATATTCAAGATCAGAGAAAGTATGGAGATGGTTTAGACCAGGTTTGAGGTATTGTCAGAAAAATACAACATAAGGAAAGAGAACCAGAAAAATTTAGGTTATTTTGCAAGAATGATTACAGGAACAAAGCCTCTCCAGTAAGTAGGGTTTAGTGAAATAGGAGAGGAGTGAGAAATTGGGGTCTGTGTTGTAGGTGACCTGCTACAACCCTGGTGCCTTTGAAAAGCCTTTACTCACTCTTGAGTTCCTAATTATTTTACATGGCAGAGATAGAGACACTTCTGGTAGGAAGGTGAGTCCATCTGAGATTGAATCGTAAGCAAACGGTGTCTCTTCATGGAGAATGATGACAATCCAGGTGACCTAAAGACCTCCGGATGTGAAAGAAGTTGTAAAAGAATGGCTCTTCATTTCATGCAGTCTAAGTTTTTCCTCCCATGATTAAACTAGGTTTCACCTTCCTCAGTCCCCAAAGCCTAACAAAGAACAGCTGCTGTTCATCTACATGGAGTATCCTTTATTTTAATTGTGAACTTATATTAAGCCACCCCTTTATATTTCTTTCTTCTGCTGAATGACCCTATTTCCTTGTGACAGTCCTCATAGGCTCTATGATACAGCCCTTTGATCATTTCCACTGAACACCTCTGGGGTACTATAGCAGATGCTGTAAAAGTTTAATAGGGAGTCTTATTAAGGTTCAATAGTACTAATATGGCCAGAGGATGTCCCATTCTGCCTATATCTTTACCCCAGAATGCACACTTAATTTTAATAATTACTTTTTAGATACCAGCATTCTCTGGCAGGCTTATGTTCAATTCTTGGTTGTTTCTGATTATCTTTCCATCCTACATGGTCATGCACTAGTATCTAGATTAACTCTGCCAATTGTTAACTTGTATTATTTTCCTATAGCTCCCATCAATGTGACTCATGTCCTGTGGGTAGTCTTATAACTCCTTGTTTTCTCTTAGTTTCTCACTTTAACATTTCCCAAGGGTGCTTATCTGCCAAACCCCACCTGGTTACTGAGCAACCAGGAATCAACAACACTTGGTTGTTTTTTTCTAACATAGTTACCACTCTTTTGAGATAGGAGACATGATCTCCATTGACCAATGTCTTCTGAATATCTCACTACAAGTTGCTTTGTGTATGAGACTGAGTGTATTGTAACAGAAATCACAAGGGTTTGCTGAATATAGATTCAATTCAATATTTTGGTAAGACATATAAGTTTCATCCATGATATTATGCTATGTGAAGCCATATGCTCCCAGTCACATAAGTCAATGAAAACTCTTAACCCGGTTCCTGCTGGCTGTCTTTACAATGTTGGCCCTGCATCCAGGAGGTATCTTGGGATGACTCCCAGCTCACAGTTCTCAGGAGAAAAGTGCCCTCTGCCAAGACTCTGATGACTGAGCAAGACACAACTAATAGTCTCTCCTGCATCTGCAACCAGAGGCCAAGCAGTTGTCATTGTCACAGTTTAATTCCTCCTTAGTGAAGTGTTTATTCTCAAAGAAATCCAATGGCTCAACTCAAATGAGAATAATTACTCAACAATTATATATCAATTATATATATATATATATATATATATATATATATATATATATATATATATATATCTGATGAAACTTCTTTCAGTTTTCCATTTCTAACTCTCCCAACTAGAACATCATGTCAAATGTCCAATATCCTTAGGGAGGAGATGCTACCTGGCAGACATGAAGGCTATGTAATGGAAGGTTGAGGGGGAGGTAGCCACTGGTAACAGATACATCTGAGTATCAGGCATCACGATTCAATATCTCTACTTATTGAATGATTGCCTGCTATATATTGAGTACTCTCATATATTACCTCATTTATCCTTGTAACAGTATTGAAAAGGGTATTTTAGTTCCATTTAATAAGGTAGGTCATACAGCCAGCAGAGGGACCATGGGGATTCCATATCTTGCCTACCTGTTTTCAAAACTCATGTGTTAACAAAGGAAACAAGAAGATAAATCCCAACAATTTACCCTGAGCAAAGGAGGGCACAAACACACTTTCTCAAATTACAACTATCTTTTTTTTTTTTTTTGTATTGGTAATTGGACCTAGGGGCATTCTACCTCTGAGCTCTACCCCCAGCCCTTTTCATTTTTTATTTCAAAATAGATTCTTGCTAAATTACTGAGGGACTAGCTAAGTTGCTGAAGAGGCTGGTCTCAAACCTGTAATCCTTCTGTCTCAGCCTCCTAGGTATTGGATTTACAGGCATGTGCCTCAGTGTTTGGCTAAATTACAGAAACCTTGATGGGATTGGACCTGTGGTAGGAATATATAAAGATAAATGACCAGGGAATTTATCTTTTGTTTGACATCAAATGCTTTATAAACCAAACTTTTTAATAAAAGGATCAACTGATCAATGAATATTTTTGCTGTTAGAATTTTCTAAGGGTTTTACTTTCTCCCCTGTCTCTCTCCCTGCCGCTTCTTCTGTATCTTTTTCTTTCTGTCTGTTTCTGTTTTTGTCTGCTCTATGTGTGTCTTATTCTTTTTATTTTTGTAAAGAAAGAGGACGATTGTTAGAGAGATTGAGTATCAGACTGCAGAAACTTAGAAGGCCCAAAGTTAGGCCGAGAAGGAGGAAGAAAAAACTGGTTTTACTCAAAGCTCAAGGGAGAAAGACTAGATAATAAAGGACAGATGTCCTAGATTTTCTAAAACATTCTTAGTTTTAAATGCAGTGGTTTATTATCCACACAAGCATAATTACACTTGTTGGAACATAGGAAGCAACTTACATTTCAGTACACAGAATTTCTCTTTGAAAAGAGACACTTCTGATTTTCTTCTCTAGTCTCCATCCCAATCACTAGATTCAGAAAATAAGAGGAGAATCAATGGGTTGTGTGTTCACAATGACCAAAATGTAGGTACATGTTCTGCAATTTAATCATCATATTGTTGGCAAAGCTGAGAGTGAATAAATAAATTGTTCAAGATCACATAATAAGTGGTAGAGTCAGGATACAAACCAAAGCCTCTCTAGTTCTAAAGCCAATGCTTTTAATTAATAGTATAGGAACTAAGAACAGAGACACATTCCAGGGATAGAGATCACACATTTAGATGGAACTCCACTGGTGCTTCCCATTTCAGAAGATGAGCCTGATCTTCAGCACAAGCAGATGGGAGTCTCTACACCACCTCCTCACAATAGCGAGTGGAACCAGAAACTCAGTTGGAATTTTTTTCGAGATATCTAGTAAACTGAACAGAAAAGACATCAGAGAGAAGGGACAGGTGATGTCCTAATTAACTACCTACATATTCATTTATAGTTTTCTCATCATACATTACTCTAAGTCTTATTGGGACCATTTGTAGCTTTGAATGATGGTTGAGGGCAGGGAGTATGGCTATATTTTCCACCTTCCTCACATTATTATAATATGCAATACTCAATGGTGAGCTGTGTGAGGGCAATCAGGCCCCATATATAGCATAAATTAAGACTAACCTCATGAAAATAATGTACTTGTACTTCAAAATGGTTATATATTTGCAACTATATCTAGTCAAAACTAATGCTTTTATCATGATCTGAGTAGTTCTTTTCCTAGTCATGTCAAGCAGAACCCATGGTCAAAGCAGCTGCTGCCTAAATAATCACCTATCAATTTCTATGAATGAAGAAGAGCTAGTCACTGATTCTGGACAGCCATGAGGTAAAGAGAAGGATTCCAAGAATCCAATATTGTTCTTGTCCTCTGAAGTGGCTTCTGAATGGATACTGAGGATTAGAACAATTAGCAATGACCTGCCTGGTCACATTCCTTCTTTAATGTCCAGGACACAGGTGAAGGAAGTTTTGTGTGCCCAAGGTAAGTATGTAAGACTGGCAGTCAGACTTCCAGGACTCAGTCCCCATCCTCCCTCATTTAGCTTCTGTGTGAACTGAACCTCTATCCCCTTAAGCCTTCTTATCTCCAAACACATGCTAAATATCACATTCATGTCACAGCAATGCTGTTAAAATGAACACAAGTAATATACACACAGTAATTAGGATTGCACCTCATACACAGTGGGCAGTCAGCAAATTGAAGTTACTATTATGGTCAGGGACAATTATTTCAGGTTGTAAAGCCCTGGTGTCTCTACATGAAACTCACTTCAAGTCTGTTTCAGTTATAAATATTAAGAAAAACCAATCTATCTGCCTTTTTCTACTCTACCTATTAAACTGAGGACAGGAGGGGTTTAAACGAGATCATTGTAGTTGCCATCAGGTCTATCTTGGAATGAAAATCCTTGCAGAAAACTAAGGCAGTCTTCCATAAAAACAAAATAACAACAATGGGCTGGTGTGGTAGCATACTCCTGTAATCCCAGTACTTGAGAGGCTGAGATTAGAGAATCACAGGTTCTAGATTAGACTTAGCAATTTAGTGAGACCCCCCTCGTGCCTCAGGAGTTTAGTGAGATCAGTTTCAAAATTTAAAAATATTATATGAGGGCTAGGGGAGTAGTTTGGAGGTAAAATGTTTCTGAGTTCAATACCCAGTACAAAGAAAAAAAGGAAAGAGAGAGAGAGAGAGGAGAGAGAGAGAGAGAGAGAGAGAGAGAGAGAGAGAGAGAGAGAGAGAGAGAGAGAGAGGGAGAAGGGGAGGGAAGGGAGGGAGGAAGGAAGGAAGGAAGGAAGGAAGGAAGGAAGGAAGGAAGGAAAAAAATGGGTCTTCAGGGTGAGAGGTGATCAGGGGCTTTGAAGAGGGTGTTAGGATCCATGTGCATATTGAGCATCAACAGCTGGCACACAGACTTCTCAGTAAATACTGCTCATATTGCTTCTAAATACACATGCTACAGTATTTAATGTAATGCACATTATTTAGAAGTACTACAGAAATTATAGTAGTTTTTATTGTAATTTTTTTCCTCAATCACTGGGTACTAAAAATAAAATTACTTTTATGTGGAAGCTCAAGGCATTTTTAAGCCGTTTATTTAGAAATTCTGAGAACTGCCATGCAATGGAATAAATGTGAAAACAAAGCAGCAAAAGACCTGACTTTGGACCAGAGTGTTGCTTTCCTAACTGATCAGGAAATATTTTGTTTCTCTGTGTCTCAGTTTCCCCTGAGTAAAATAAGTCAGTGGGTAATTATAGGAATTTTTGTTATCTGGTCTAAGGGAACAATCATAAAACTGGAATAAGGCCATAATCATGGAGATGTTCACAGGAACATTATTTATAAGAGCAAAAATTACAACAACATAAATGTCCAAACATAGGGTAATAGTATTGTACATCTACTTGATGTAATATAATGAACCCAATTAAAATGATGTTCACTAATACTATGTAACGGCATGGAAAATTGCTTCTGATATATTCTTAAAAGAAAAAATGAGATATAAATGATATGATTATAACTGTATAATAAAAATATGGCAGAGAATGAGAAAAAATTGGAAAGAAATACATTAAATGTAATTGTGCATGAGTGACTTTAAATCTTTTTACAGCTACTTTTGTATGGTTTTCAAATTATATTTAATAAGGATACATTACTTAAACTAAACAAAACACATCAATAATAATCAGCCAAGAGTGTTGGGTTAAATGTTTTCCAAAGCCCTTCAGTTCTAAAGTCCAACTACACTCATGAAGATTAGAGATATAATAGATTTGTGAAAGCCCTTTCAAGTGTATACAGTGCTGCACGATTATAAGGCCTTATTGTTATTTACTTGGCACCAGGTAATAACTAATACAAATTCATTAATAAATTAAAGGAGCCAGATGAGAAAGAATCTGAGTATACAATACTCACTCACCATTAGAGCTCCTTTTGACCAGAATATTCCTGATGCAACCTTTAGAAGAATGGATTTTACACAGCTTTCTGACATGCAGTCCTCTCTGCCCTTTGTACTGACATAATTGTCAAGCAGATTTTATTGCATTCTCAAGTGAAGGGCAGAACAGATGGCCAGAGCCCAGCTTGGGGACTTGTGTCTACTTAGAGTATCGCTGATGCTTTGCAGGGAAGGGGAAGATGGGTATGACTGTCCCGGGAAGAAATGGAGACAGATAGGAAGACTAAAAATGAAAAGGAATGGCCTAAAGAAAACCCTGAAGAAGCCAATTTGTACGTCCTAAGGCTGAAGTGAACTTGAACACAATGAGGAATAAGCCCAGGAAAGTAGGTTTCTAACCTAAATGCTAGGTAACTTATTACAATCTGTGCCAGAATAGAATTGGGTGTTATAGTTTGAATAAGTATTCCCTAAGTGCCCATATGCTACAGGCTTGCTTGCCAGGCTATGGTGCTATTGGGAAGTGGTGGAACCTTTAAGAGGTGGGGCCTGGTAGGAGGAAGTTAAGTCATGGGGGCATGCCCCAGAAGGGAATATAAGAATGCCAGCCTCTCTTTCTTTCTCACTTCTATTACTTGGCTGTCATGAGACTTCACCGTGTACACCTGCTGTGATGTACTACCTTACCACAAAGGCAGCTGGGAAAAACTGACCGCATACTGAAACCTCCAAAATTGTCAGCCAAAATAAACCTTTCCTTTTTTTTAAGTTGGCTATCTCAGGTATTTTGGTATAGTAATAGAAAATTGAATAACGTGTTATTTTATTCAAGATATATCACTTCATTCCTACCCAAAGAAAGCTGGAGAAGTGGTCAAAACAGAATGAAGTAATACAAAACAAGAAGCTGGACTTAAATTCAGGAGCTATAGGTTTGACCCTTGGTCCTACAATACATAAACTTTGGACTGGCCACATTACTTCTTTGAGCCCTCATTTACTCATATATAAAATGGGGTTAACTTATTTTGGAGGAGTATTTTAAAAGATCAAATGATATAATAGATGAGGTGCCTGGTACCTAGTTGGCCTTGAGAGGTCATCTCATCTTGCCATGTGGGCAGCCTTGAAAACAAATTCAAGTATATGGTTCCAAATGCTGAGCACAAAATTTAGCAGTGCCAAGTACAACCAAACAGTGAATAAAAAACAAATTAAAATACATTTTTCTGTTCACCCCATCTTTTTGTGTTTGCTTTGTTCAAGTCTTAAAGTCTAGTGTGTATCACTTGACAACACAAGGAAAATGTAAGAGTGCAAATGGTCAAAGAGACCAGTTTACCAAATTGGGTCTGCATTATTGCTATGGCCCCCGGGGACTCACAGGCAAGCAATAAAATCACCAGATTTGCTAAGTCAAGGAGCCTTAAAAATATAGAGTCCAAGAATAAAAATGAGGTTCAGAGAGGTAAAGTGAATTGCTTTGAGTTGCACAGGGTTGGTGTTCAAATTTATGTTCTTGATCCCCAATTTCACATATTTTTCAACACATATATTTTGATGATTCATAAATACTTTTCTAGCATGAGAAATAACATATGGATGCAATAGATGGAGAAATTCGAGAGCATACACATATAGAACATGAACAGTAAGAGGGTCCTGGCGCAGTGGAAGATCACAATATGTGTAGGAAAGTGTCAGAGAAAGGCAGGGAATGATTTGTACGTGTGATACCTCACACTTACAAATCAGGTCTAAAAGCTTAGTACACTTTCAACTCCATCTAATCTTTATAGATCTAACTTTTTTCGTCAGGCAGGACAGATACAGGCTCCATTTCTGTAGAAGAGGAGAGGAATTAAATGGTTTACCTGAAGTCTCAATGTTCATCATTGGCAAAAATGAGACCAGTGGTTAGCTGTGCCAACAGGACAAAAGAGAATTCATTACATGACCTTTTTTGAGCTACTCCTTTGGGAAAACTCTTGAATGTTGGTAAACCATGTGTGCAGTTCTAGTTTCCACTTACCTCTGGACCCCTTTGTGGTCCATCACTTTTAGGAGCTGCAAAGTCATGTCATGGCCTTGGGTCCTAGTCAGTAATTCAGGACCTTCTCACAGCTTACTGCTATAGCCCAGAAATATAAGTTCATTTGCCCAAAACTTAAAGCCACTGGGTATTTTTAAGATAAATACAAGCCCGGTATGGTGGTGCATGACTGTAATCTCAGTACTTGGGAGGCTGAGACAGGAGGATCAAAGGTTTCGAGGCCATCCTCAGCAACTTAGCAAAACCATGTTTCAAAATTTTAAAAAATTAAAAAGGGCTAGGGTTAGAGCTTAGAGGTATAATAATAGCTCTGGGTTTAACTCCAGTAGAAGAAGGAGTAGGAGGTGGAAGAGAAGGAGGAGGAGGAGGAGAAGGAGGAGAAGGAGGAGGAGAAGAAGGAAGAAGAGGAGGAGGAGGAGGAAGAAGAGGAGGAGGAGGAGGAGGAGGAGGAGGAGGAGGAGGAGGAGGAGGAGGAGGAGGAGGAGGAGGAGGAGGAGGAGGAGGAGGAGGAGGAGGAGGAGGAGGAAGAGGAGGAAAAGGTGATGATGAAGATGGTACAGGTAACCAAAGAACAAATTGGTTTGAGGACTGGAGGACTTGTAGTGGGGATAGGAGACAGTA
Organism: Graphiurus murinus; assembly: GCA_004027655.1. NCBI lineage: Eukaryota > Metazoa > Chordata > Mammalia > Rodentia > Gliridae > Graphiurus > Graphiurus murinus. The sequence goes on from PVLC010005474.1 coordinate 70,046, forward strand.
CAAAAGAACAAGGAAAGTCAACCAGACTTTATCAACTCTACCAGCCACCCCTCTGTGGACAGCATGGAGACACTAGCCACTTCCCCCTTCACAGTTTTAACTAAAAGGAGCATTAGAGAGGTGAATTAACATTTAAAAAGAATGTAAAAACTCAGAGCTGTTCTAATGATGATTAATGGAGAGCTATAAGGGGGCCATGACCTGCTAGTGTCATTAAATGGATTGGCAGGTTTCTGAGCATTAATTATAAATAGCCATAGGAGTTCTCCTGCTTAACCGAATCAAGATAAATCCAAGTCTCTGAGAGAAGAGGCAAGGAAAGCAAACTGGGGGAAAAGTTTGCATGCGAGTATCTGCCTGTGTGTTGTGGGGAGCAAGACAGTGTGAAAGCGAAGGAAACGAGATAAATGATAAATTAGACCCTGCCAGTCAATCACATTTTCTAAATGTTTTATGTCCCAAAAGCTATAAAAGCAATATTCCTCTCTGCCCTTATTGGAACCATTTCTGTACAGCAATCACATCAGTTTCCTCGGGGATTTCAACTGAAATGTGCTTTGCCTTTTCTTTTTTATATTTACTCTCCAGACTGAAACCAAGCAATGGGCAGGAGAGAAACCCAGTGACCAGGTGCAAGGCAGGGGGCAGGAGTGACCAGGCTGGCAGGAGCCCGTGTAAAGGGGGACACTCGGAGGGAGTCCCAGCTTCTACTACTGCATCAAAATAAACAACAACAGAAGTGTTCTTGATTCCCAAACCAGATATTGTCCTGGCGCTTCAGAGAAAGCTCACCAAAAACTCCATGACTCCAGAGACTGTAAGCACCAAGAGGGCAAGGACTGATTTCTGTTGTTTTATTCTGTTTCATCCCCAGAGAGTAGAACATTGCCTAGCATGCCATAGGTACCCTGCAAATATTTTTTGAATGAGGAGGAGTGGATAGATAGGTTAATCCCTTACTAAGAATGTACGCAGGACACATTTCAGAAGCTGAGATACCTGGGTACTGCAGAGCCTCTGGGTAGATGGATATTTGGGTGATGAATACAACTTTACTCTCTTTCTTCTAAGTCCTTGGTTGGCCCTGAAATGGTAGGATACAGCTTTTCTCTTAACCTGCTCTCTGAGAATGCACTCAGATTCCCTGCCTTTCAAAGCTGGAGGGACACTTTCCCAAGAGAATTCAGACAGGTGAAGGGACTGGTGCAAACTCACTCAACTAACTCATGAAAGGATCAACGTGGGGTCCCTTCCAGGCTTCTCTTCATTACACACCTGCACCTGTCCTTTCGCCTTGAGTTTCCAACAGTTGGGCCAAGCAATCTCAGCCTGTGACTGGGGCCTGGTGTCAGGCAAAAGTTTGGGGACCAGGGATGGGTGGATCTCCCTGGAAGACCCTCCACAGATGACAAGATTCCTTTGGTTCTTAGCTATTGCCTATGATGGAGGAGAGATGAAGAAGGAGGGCGGGGCAGGAGACAAAGAGAGTGGGAGGTCAGGGAGAAGGAATGGCAGCAAGGAACTCCACGCCAGCTCTGGAATCATGGATACTACTGGACCACGTTGTGTTTTTGCATGTTGTTCTTCTCAAGTCTTTCTTCTGCAAGTCATTATTTCAGCTGATTGGAAAATGGTGTTGAAAGACCTGCTTCTCTGGTACAATTTTCTTCATATCCTATTAGTCGCAATACAATTACAGAGAATACATCAATTCCTGGCCTGCCTGCTGCTGCTGCCAGAGCCGCCTATTAAAAAGCGGCCTTATTAATGGAATTGTACATCTAGGATTAATCGGCTTGTGTTGGCCATTTACATTTCTCATTCCACAAGCACTTTTGTTTGCTTAATAGGCTGAAGGAGGTAGGAAATGACACAACAAAGCCTCTCCCAATTGCCACGCGTATCACTGGTGGATTTAATATCCCCTTCCTTCTTTCATCCTGAAGTGCTGCACAGAGATAAGATCTGGCACATGCCACTAGGGAAAAGCGAAGCAGCAGCTCAGTGGTGATTGGTAGGAAGGATGGAAGGAAGGAGGGGGCTGAGAGAGAGGCGTGGGCCAAGGGATAGTCTTGGTGCTTCTGAGAAGGAGCACAGACTCCTGCTCTCTGCTTGCTGTGAGAGCTGTAGCTCCTGGGGGCAAAGGCCCGGGAAAGCAGGATCCCCATGGGTGGGCAGGGGATAGGAGATGGGCTACTCTGCGTACACGAAATGAACCTGATCCCCCTTTAGCTATGAGTAGCTTCTGTGGGACAGATTTTCTCCAGGCTGAGCTAGTGATCCTGGTGGGACTTCCCGACATCTGCCCATGGGTTGGTAATTCCCGAGTGACTCTACTAGGCCAAGTGAAGCACAATTTGACATGAGAGGGACCGTGTGTGGGAGGTGAGGGAGTCACCTAGGTCCATTTGCCTTTCTTTGTTTTTCCTTTGGCATGGATACCTGAGAACTGATAGCATGGGGGTTCTCATCAGAATTTTAAGAAGGGAAATTAAGAGCATCACAGCAAGGTCCCTGAGTTCCCTGGATTCCAGAAGACTGGCTGACAGGGGCCTTCTCTGCAGCAGTAGTCTGTCTAGGAAAACGTGTTCCAGACAGAGATCCCAGCCCATCTGAGAAAGCCCAGAACAGAAGAATTAATCCTTGGTTGCAGGGGAGTGGTGTTGAAAGTAGGGTGGAAGGGAGGCAAGGGTGTTCTAGACTTCCTCCTCCACAACCGCTCTCTGGAAAGCATGGTGCAATGCATGTAACCACATCCATGCCTTTCCTTACCACCCTTCATTAAAGAGAATGGAGCCCATAGCGGCCTGTAGGGAGTTCCCTGCTATATTAGAGAGATGTAGACACCCCAGGAAAAGTAACTCAAAAATAAGAGACCTTGGCTTCTTCCTCAAATCCTGATCTCTGGAGAATTCAGCTTTCTAGATTTCCAGAGCAGAATGGGGCTTAGAAGAGGAAGAACATGGGTGGAGCTTCATTCTTAAGGGAACAGATGTCCTGTCTGGTGAGGGACAGGAGGTAGAATCCCTGTCCCCAGGCACCCACCTGCCCATCAGCATCCCCTGCCTTCTTTCCAACCTGCTCCAAAAAGTGGTGCTTATTAGAGTGTGCCTTTCAGAAGATGATGCGTTATTGAATTTACTTCTCCCTCTCCCCTCCCCCCGCCCGTCCCCCAACTCTGAGCCAGCGAGGTCTGTGCAGGTCAGAAATGACAGACAGCTGAGGCCTGTGAAGCTCGAATCCCTCCCCAGCCAGGGGCCCTGTGATTACACAGAGGGCTCCGGCCCCTGGGTTGATGTCACAGCAGCTGCAGAGTCAGTGTATGTGGAAATGTGCTGTAATACAGTATGACTTTTTGCTTTAATGGAATTTTCCTGGACCAGTAGGGGGAAAAAAAGAGACTCCATTAACCACACTACAAAGGCCTCTACTTATTAGTATTTTAGAACAGTGGCAAAACATTTCTTGAATCTAATTATTGCTGACAAATATGAAAATTGAAATCAAAGTTAAATTTTCAGCTACCGTGCCTGATATGCTAGCCTTCTCTGGCTTCAGCCACTGCATCAACACATTTATGCTTCCAATAGTTTCAGCAGCAGATTGGTTATTTTCCCTGTGCTCTCATACCGCCCTCTCTCTTCCCCCAGGGCTCCCGGCTCCCTCCCCAGCTTGGACCCTATATATTTTGAAGCATTAAATCTGACATATTCATCTTGGTGGCTGGAACTAGGTAACTAACTTTATGTTTACCTGTCACAAATGCAGGAATGAGCTGAATGGGGGGCTGAGGAAGCTACCTCTGTGTCCCTACCCTCTCCTCCTGCTCCCAATCCTAGCCTTCTGTTCTTCAGATAAAAGTCATTTGACTGATTTCAAATTCCTCGTGATATCAGGACAGAAAAAAAAAAAAAAAAAAAAGGACTTGTCAACACCTTTCTTTCTTTTCCCCTATTAAGCATACTGTAAAAATCAATCCCTTCTGTCACTTCACTCTGCTTGCGAGAATGTTTAATGGATGTCAAGGGAGCTAATGATCGCTGGTAGAAAATTCATTTTAGATTTGCTATTTATAAAGTACTCAGTACTCAGGTGGGAAATTAACATGAGGCAAGGAGTCGGGTAGGGTGGGGGAGGCTGACGGCATAGAGCGGGACCCTGCCAGCCTGGCAGTTGCCTTGTGGGGATGGCACCCAAGGCATCCTGGGGACAGAGGGCATGTGTCACAGAGAGGCCATGAGGGATAGTGTGAACGCACAGGCTTGGGAAACCTATGGACCTGGGCAAATTGACCTTTCCAAACCAAAATTTTCTAAGCAATAAAATGAGATCTCCAACACCTACCTTACAAGGTTGTGCAAAGGATTAAATAAAATATCACGCATAAAACATTTACTAGTGCCTGACACATAGTTCTTGCACATGTGTAATAAATATTAAATGTCTTTCCCCATAGCTCCATGTGGCTGAGATCAGGTGGCTCAGAGCTGGCTTGCTCAGGATCGCAGCAGGAGCCAGCCATGGAGGCACCACGCACAAGCCAGGGCCACGTAAGGACCCTGAGTACTGCCCGCTCCCCATGGCCTTCAGGTACGTTTTGCTCAACTTTTCCAAGCTATGACCAAAACACCTGACAAGCACAGCTTAGAGGAGTGATTTATGGGGACTCATGGTTTCAGAGGTTCCAGAGGTTCCAGCCAATAGTTTGCCGACTCCAAGGCAAACATGGTGGCGTGGCATGGTGGAGGAAAGTTCAGCTCAATTCAGTGTTGGGCAGAGCAGAGAGAGTGGCCTGCGTACCCAGGGGCAGATATGGTCCCCAAGGCCAAGGCCACACCTTCAACGATACATCTCCAGCCACAACCCACATGCCTAAGTGACCATTTAGTAATTCTTTTTTTTTTTTTTTTTTTTTTTGCAGTACTGGGGATGGAACTCTGAGCTACAGCCCCAGCCCTATTTTTTATTCTTTATTTTGAAACAGGGTCTCATTAAGCTGCGAAGAGCCTCACTAAGTAGCTGAGACTCACCGAGAACCCGCATCCTCAGGTCTCAGCCTCCCAAATACTGGAATCACAAGCGTGGGCCACCACTCCCAGCTTCAGTAAATCTATTTAAATTATGAATCCCTCAGTGGACCCATCCACTAATGAGATCAGGGTTCTGATTCAATCGTGTCACCTCTGAATATCACTGCTTTGGGGACACACCTTCCACACTAGAGTCACACGGGGGCCAGTTCAAACCCAAACGGTAGCAAGTTAATTGGATCAGCTGCTGGTTCTCAAGCATGAGGGTGCATCAAAGGCACCTGGAGGGCTTCTTAATACACAGAGTATTACCCACCCCCCACCCCGGCATGGTGGCTCACGCCTGTGCTTGGGAGACTAAGACAGGATAGTTGCAGATTCAAAGCCAGTCTCAGCAATTTAGCAAGATCTTCAGAAACTTAGTGAGACCTTGTTTCAAAATAAAAAATGAAAAGGGCTGGGAGTGTAGGCTGGAGGTAGTTTAGTTTGGGTTTAGTCCACAGGGGGAAAAAAATTAAAAATAATGAAAAATACACTAAACTCTAATGCCTCCGCATTTGAGAGCAGTAGGGCTACAGAAGAGCCCAAAATGGGCGTTATGAAGTTCTCAGGTGATGCTGATACTCCTGGCCAGGAGACCACACTTTGGAAACCATGGAGATGCATATGCAAACCGAACTGTTCCCCTGAAATGCTGGTAAATGTTGTAAGGATAAAAAAATTAAAATACAACTAAAATGCAGAAGCCCAGGTCCCCCTTTGGGTTTCAGAAGAGTCCAAGCCCCCCTTAAGTTCTCTGACAATGATAAAACATTATGTAAACATTTGAAAATGGAATGTAAGCCACATGTTTGCAAATGTCTGCTCTGTACTTATCTGGCCTTTCGGGGCACTGTGACCATGAACCCTCTGACTGTTCAAGATGTTTTTAAATTGTTATACTTGTTATGACCAGTGTATGTCTAGAAATGCTTATGTCTTGGAAAACTTGTCCCTCTCACCCCTCCCAACATGCCTTGAACTTTCTACCCCTACCTTGCTGCTTCTCTTTTAAAAACCCTACTCACTGAGGCTCGGGGCTCCTCTCCTCT
>PVLC010005475.1:0-38575 GCA_004027655.1 Graphiurus murinus
AAAAAAAAAAAAAAAAAAAAAAAAAAAAAAAAAAAAAAAAGAAAGAAAAGAAATGTAGAGGTAAACATTTATTGGAAAGAGGATTTGGCAGGGAGTTTGGTCCATCTGAGTATGACCAGGGTCTCATAGCCTCTCTGAAGTCCTGGCCTAGTTCCTGGCACTAGTAGCATACTGAAAATACCCTGGGGAGGGGGAGGGTGCTGGATGGCTGGAAAGGGCCAGACCATACATCTCTCCTCGTCCATTTGGCTCTGTCCTCCATGCCAATAGACAATTGGCACCAGGTCTTCCATCTTCTCCAATGCTACTTGGCTCCACATCTTACTTTTCTCCTTCATCCTAGTAGCAAATAAATGATGTCCTTGCTTCCAAATCACAGAGATTATTGTGAGTTGTAATTTCCTAGGACTATTTTGTATATTCTTTTTTTTTTTTTTTTTTTGCGGTACTGGGGATTGAACTCAGGGGCATTCTACCTCCGAGCTATACCCCCAGCCCTATTTTTATTCTTTTATTTTGAAACCGAGTCTCACTAAGTTGCGGAGTGCCTCACTAGGTAGCTGAGGCTGGCTGCGAACCCGGATCCTCAGGTCTCAGCCTCCCGAATGCTGGGATTACAAGCGTGCGCCACCGCGCCCGGCTTTTGTATATTCTTCTCTTCCAAGACTCAAATACTTTGTTGCTTTCTTGTTTGACTTTCTGCTTGGGCTTGATTTGGGTTCCTAGGTCAGGCAGATTGCTTCTGGCTAAAGCCTTTCTTTTTTTCTTTTTGTGGCACTAGAGATTGAACCCAGGAGCATTCTACCTCCAAGCTGCACCCCTAGCCCTATTTTTAATTCTTTATTTTGAAACAGGGTCTCACTAAGTTGCGGAGGGCCTCACTAAGTAGCTGAGACTGGCTGCAAACCTGCAATCCTCCTGTCTCAGCCTCCCAAGTACTGGGATTACAAGTGTGGCTAAAGTCTTTCAAAGGACAGATAGTGGTCTCAACAGTGGGAAGAAGCCTCTGCTACCTTTTCTCCTTTCTTTTTTTTTTTGCGGTACCGGGGATTGAACTCAGGGGCATTCTACCTCCAAGCTATACCCCCAGCCCTATTTTTTATTCTTTATTTTGAAACCGAGTCTCACTAAGTTGCGGAGTGCCTCACTAGGTAGCTGAGGCTGGCCATGAACCTGGATCCTTCAGTCTCAGCCTCCCGAATGCTGGGATTACAAGCGTGCTCCACCATGCCTGGCTCTTTTCTCCTTTCTCAGATCAGAATTTTCTTCCTGCCGAAAGCTGCGGTGGACCAGGAAGAAATTATGGGGCACAATGATAGCTTTTGTTACTGACAGAAATGGACCCAGAGAACCCTGAAACCTACACAGGGTGGTAGAAATAAAAATTGTACTGTCATTTCAAAGCTGCCAGCAATGTCCTATGTTGTGGAAATGGAAGACTTCAAGTGGCCTTTGGGAAAGACTGTTTTGTCCCCTATGCTACCTCCAGAGATCCTTTAGATCACAAAGGTAAAGTCAAAGTCAAAGTTGTAGCTGGAGAAGGAAATGGCAGCTAGGATCTGAGAGAACCCACCTTTCTTGAATGTCACTTGAATCTCTTTATGTCTCCCTAACTTGGGGCTAGGAGGAGGAAATAAGTTTCTCCTAGATATTCCTGGAGACCGTGTTGATTCCGATATACTGTTGATTATATGGAAGGAAAGTTCATCGCAAAATCAGCTCATGCTTTGCTCCAAGTGTCTTCTCTTTTCTCTGTAGAGGAGGTTTGTATCAGGGTGAATGCAGGTTTCGAAAGGCCTAGGCATGTTGTGGATTTGTCTAAGAGGAGACCAAGGGAACTCCACCCATCCTCCCAGGTGCAGGTCCTGCTGGGTGACAATGCTTAAGGGGGTGGCAGGACCTCGTGTTAAGGGCACTGAGGTTCCTGGGGCTTAGTGACATGGACTTGGGGCAGATGTGGTGGGGGCTCTGGTGCAGCCTCAGGGGCATGCTAGCTGTCCTTGATAGCTGGATTGGAGAGTATGAGCAGACTCGTGTCCTATAGTTGGAGACCAAGAAAGCCCTGGTGGGAACTTGAGAGGGAATCAGGTACCGCTGATGCCCGGGGGAAACTTGAAAACATGGGCTCGGGTGACAGCAGGCTCTGGACCTTGTGGCGTGAGTTCACATGTTCAAGCTGGAAGAGGCTACTGGACACTTGCCTTCCTCTGCCAGACAGGACACGTCTGTGAGGCGCCGCACCTGCAGGAGGGAAGATTCGGTCAGGGTGGGCTGGTGAACTTCAGGAACGAGGCCGCTCCGATGCACCTGTGACCAGCACTGTGCAGTTCATTGCCCAGACCCAGCAGGGAGCTTCTGATTCCAGGTGGCTTCCCAGGCTGGGTCGTATCGCTGCAGGCCACTGCTGCATTTGGGGGACAGTGGATTTCAAAGCTGCTCCAGGGCCTGTGAGTGAGAAGTCAGGGTAACCTTGAATCTCTGAACAATCAGCCTCAAAGATCTTCATTTCAGAAGTAACGTTAGGGAATGTAATAAAACTGCAGTGTTCTTGACTTGTCCCTTGGCGCATGCTGCCCCCTGCTGGACCCACTGAGTTCTCAAGGAAGGCAGGCACCAAAGGGGACCAGGCAGTCCCTGGAGGCTGCCAGAGTCCATCCTTATCCCTCGAGCTGTTCTTTGTCCTGATTTCCACTGTGTCTGTTGCAAAAACAGCTTCCCCTTTTCTGATTAGTGTCTGTAGGGCATACTTTCTTCCAGCCTTTTATTTTCAACCTATTTAAGAATTTATATTTAAAGTGGCTTCCTTGGGGGGGGTGCTGGGAACTGAACCCAGGGGCATTCTACCTCCAAGCTACACCACCTGCCCTATTTTATTTTTTATTTGGAAACAGGGTCTCATGAAGTTGATGTGAATATCAATTAATTTCTGAGGCTGGTCTCAGACCTGTGATCTTCCTGTCTTGGCATCCCAAGTACTGGGATTACAGGCATGCGCCACCATGCCTGGCTTAAAGTGGGTTCCTTATGACAACAAGATTGAGCCTATCTTTTAGTTATTGAAAAAAAAAAGAGAGAGAAGCCTAACTTGATGATCTCTGCCTCTAGCCAGGATCTGGTCAGGGCATGTGGAGCATATGCTCACTGTGATTCTTGATAGAATTGGGGTCAACGGTGGTACCCTTGCTCCACAGAAATGCATAGCAAATTCTCCTTCCTTCCTTCCATGCTCCTGAGGATTGAACCCAGGGGTATTTTACCTCTGAGCTATACTCCAGGCCCTTTTTATCTTTTATTTTGAAACAGGGTCATGCTAAGTTGCTGAGGGTCTCTCTTAAGTTGCTGAGGCTGACCTTGAACCTGTGATCCTCCTATCTCAGATTGCCAAGCACTGGATTACAGGTGTGTGCTGCCTCCTGCCCTATAGTTGTTAGTGGTTGCTCTGGGGTCTGCAATGTACATCTGTTCTGTATCACAGTCTGCCTTCAGGTCCGTCACAAGAATTGTACAACAGCACACCTCTATTTCTGCCACCCATCCTTTGTGGCATTGTGGCTGTGCACCTTATGTGGATGTGTGCTATAAACCCTACGCCATGCTGGGTGTTTGCTTTGGGTAGTACTTGGCTGTTAGTTCTATGTTCCTGAGGGCTGGGACGCTGGTCCCTACCCAGGTCGGGGCTTTGCTACACAGCCCCAGAATGGGGTCCAACTTCGGACCCAGCAGCTAGAGAACGCCCAGTGTAACCCTATCAACTGCTGGAGGCCAATGTGCTTGACCTCTGCTCTGTTTATCAACATAAACTCTTTAAGAATGGGAGGTTGAGCAATGGGGTGAAAAATTCAAGATGCCCCATATGCTCAGGACTGCCAAAGACAAGGCAGTGAGACTACAGGTCTCTGGAGTTCTCCACACTTACCTCTTCCCCTGGCCACTCCCTGCCAGGTGCCCAAAGGACTCCAGCCGGGTCTAAACTTTCCCTCATGGTTGAGCACCAAAGCCCGGTGGAAGAAGGATACTGACGGAGAGCAGCGTCTTCTTGGCAAGGCTGGGGGCATGCATGGGATGGGCTCGATAGTACCTGCTCTCACTCCCCTGCAGCCTTCCCTGGTCTCTCCACACCTGTCCTCTGCCCCTAGCTGGGGCCTCTACACGGCTCTGAGACAGTGTCCCCTGGGAAGCCCATCAAGTGTCCGAAATGAGCTCATGGTCTCCTTCAGTGCTGCCGTTTCTGTTAGTGGGGCCGTTTCCTTGGGCCCCTCTCCCACTTTGCTGCAGGTGAAGCATTCACATGGCAGTCCAACGCCCCAGTGCCTTCTTCCACGGTGACAGGATTTCCATCAGGGTTGCCGAGGATCAGGATGGTTGTCCCTGGCAACATGCTAAGCCCTGGCCACGGGCAGAATGGAATTCTGGGGTGTGACTTCTTGATTTTTGGTAGTGGGGATTAAACCCAGGGGCAGTCCTTTACTTATTTATTTTTCATTTTTTGTTTTGAAGCAGGATCTCAGTAGGTCACTGAGAATATACTTAAGTTGCTAAGGTGGGTCTTGAATCTGTGATCCTCCTGTCTCAGCCTCCCAAGTACTAGGAATACAAGCGTGTGTACCATGCCTGGCTTGGTGTATAACTTCTAGATCACAGTCTTAAAGGCCAGGGCCCTGATCTTCCCACCCACCCTTCACCCCATTGCCTGTAACAGGCAGGGGGAGGAGAAGCCAGTTTGGCAAATGTAGCAAGGGCCACAGCAGGGTGCTGGCGGAGCAGCCAGGAAGGAGGAGGCAGCCAGGTAGACACCCGTAGCTGCTGACTGGTCTGCCTTGGGAGGGAGCATAGCTATCTGCCTTCTTTCCTCCCGTCTCCCCGGGTTGACTGCCCCCTTGGAGTCTGCTGGCTGCCTGCCCACCTCGAGTCTCACTCAGCGTCCATCCCTCCCTGGCAGCGATGCCCTCACCCTGTCTTGTCCACAGTCGGTCCTGTCCCCAGGCAAACCCGTGCCTTCTCCCATGAGCCTCTGCTCTGCCTCGAGTCTCACGCTGCCTACAGCTGACCACTTAATTATTCTTGGTTTGCTGTGTCTCGAACTAATTCCAATGGCTCACAGAACCCTCACAGTTTTGGAGCTATCGATGATTCACATGTATATTTCCCCAAGTAGAATATAATTCAGATAGTCTTAATTGGACCCCTTCCCTCCCCAATACATGCTTAAAATTTTTATAATGCTTATATCAACTGCTGCTGTGACCATGTCAGAATAAAGCTCAGGTCCAACTCCCCAGGAGTGAGGGTGTGCTGCTGCCAACAGTCTGCACAGCCTCTCCCCAGGTGTATGGCTTCCAGGGCCCTCAGCCTTGCCTTCTGCTGGGAGCTTTGGAGAAGACAGTGCGTGACAGCCCACAGGGCCAGATCCGGGGCTCCATGGCAGTGCTGAGTTCCTGGCTCTGGTGGGGTCTGTGGATCATAGTCCTGAGACTCTGGTCCTGATTCCTGTTCCCACCATAGTGCTTCCTGGAGCTTTCTCCAGTTTCTGGCTAGCCTGGTTTTCATTTCCTGCCCAATTTCTGTTTCTAGCTGCTTTGTTTCTGTGTCCTTGACTAAGTTACCATGTGGAAGGTAACTTCAGAGCCACCATGGAGCTCTGAAGTATAGCCAGGCTTTCTGGGGTGCTGGTTTCTGTTTCTTTTTTTGCAAGAGGCAATGGACTTCAAAGGTTTGGTCTAGAAACAGGTAACTTTGGGGTATAAATAATGGACATTCAGACGCCGCGCAGCTGGAAAATTCCTGTGACCCAGTGGGTTCTGAGAGGTGGTGGAATTTGTTCAGAAAAGAACTTGGGTCTTCAAGTGATTGAGCGCTGACTCTGATTGAGTGCCTGCTGTGATGCTTACACAGGGCATGTGGAGAGAGAGCCATTACTGCCAATCAGCTTTTCCAAGTCAGTAATTTTTTCCACTGGGGTATTTCTAAGCCAGTGAGAGTCATTGCTCTGACATCATCTGACTGGGCAGTAGGCGGGGAGCAGCAGGAGGTGGGAGAGTTCGGGGCAGCTGAGGGCACGGGATGTGAGGCAGGGCTTCTGGGAGGGGAGGGGCAGCTGCCCTGGGCTTGCAGAGTACCCTGCAGGCTGGTCACCATGAATGACAGCTCTGAGGGCATGAACTAGCTAGCTAGAGGCAGGGATTGCTCTGGCTCTGAGAGGCCTCCATGACTCAGCTGTGGGCCCCAGCGGGTCTAGTGGCCCTCCTTCTGCTCCTCCTTTGCTGGCAGGGAGAGGAGGATCCCAGTGTGGTGGGTGCTGCCAGGTGACTGTAGAGACCTGGTGACTGGTAGGCACCAGACTTTCTCTGGTAGAACTGGGAATGCTTGCTATGCAGTGGGGCCCGTTCTGGTCCTTGGTGGGATTTGACTCTGACAGTGGTGGTGAAAAGGGATCTTTTAATAAAGCTGTCATGTCGGGAAACAATAGAGCTCAGTAGGAACTGGGACAAGAATGGGTTGTTCCTGCCTTCTGCCCTTTGTGCTTTGTTGACAGAGTGGCCCTGGCACTCGTGCTCCAGCCAGATTGATCAATGCTTAACTCTGCCGTTGCCTGAGGCTGGCCTATTCACAGGCTAAGCATGAAGGCTGGGTACTGTGGCCAGAGGCTGGGCACCGTCACAAAGTGGACGCTGTCAGAGCCGGTGGGTTCTTTGTCGGAAGGCTGGTTCAAGGACTGGACTTGTGAAGGTTCCCTCCTGTGTTAGTCTCAAGGCTCAAACCCAGGCCCTGCCACTTTCCACTCAACCTTGTTCATTGAGGACATGGGGACCATGCCCCAGTGCCCGCTGCACACAAGCCCTTCCCCCACACCAGGAGCCAGGTGGTTACTTCTTGCTCAGAAGAAGTTCGGCTTGTTCGGCTCCAGCACTGGTGGACTGCATGTGTGATGGAAGACCAGTCCCTGGAGGCCAGGCCTGGGGACTTTGCCCTCAGCACACTCCTCCCGGGGGCAGGTAGGCGCCAGGCTTCCTGCAAGGGACAGCAGAGTGGAAACTACTCTGTGTGGCTCAGGACCAAGGAGTGAGATTCAGGATCTCTACCTCCACCAGCGTTCCCTCTGGTCTGTCTCAGAATGCCAGGCACCTTTCAAGAATGAGAAAGGTGACTTAGGCTCAGGCTGAGGTAATGGGCTCCTGATGCTGGGTACAGAAACCCCAGGGGAGGGCAGAAGCAGCTGGGCTTCCTTGTGTCAATGGCTGGACACAGAAGCTCTGACCGCAGGACCTATGTTCTTTGCTCCTTTGTTTTGGTTCCCAGGGGAGCAGAAATAAAGGACCCAGACAGCCAGGCACCTCGCCACTGCAGGACAGCATTCCATAATCTGTCTCTCATGTGCTGGTACTTGCTGTCCTGGCTCTGCCGCTTTCCAGCTGTGTGGCCCTGTGCAAGGTCCTTGACATCCCTGCATGCTATTCCCCACATTTGATGAATAACCATTCTCACCTGGGACCGCTGTGAAGAGCACTCTTAACAGCACTCATCGCATGGTGAGCCCTCAAACATCACCGCTGCTAACACTCCCCTGTGTCCATGCTTCGTCGTCACTGTGGGTCCCGTCCTCAGGTAGGCTTGGGCTCTGTGCTGGCTCTGCAGGCTGTGTAGGTGCTCACCAGCTGCTTTCCACCCCAGGCATCTCAGGAGGACTCTCGGCACTTGCCAGGAAGATGCTCTCCTTCCTCTTGTGCCTCCAGAGGGGCAAGTTCTCCGTGCAGAGCGACTCCAGCGTGGCTGCTGCTTCTGTCTTTGTGTCCGCTCCCTGTGTGGCTGATCTGGGAGCACCAGCAGGGGGCGCGGGTCAGCTGCTCCCAGATCTCCCAGATGGCTGTCACCTCCCAGCTGGGGAGACAGAAAACTCCTGGGCTGATGGACTATGCAGGAGGAAGCACACGTTTGAAGGCAGAAGGTCTGTCTCTCTCTCCCTCCTCCCTCCTCCCTCCTGCCTTCTCCCCCCTCTCTCTCCTTCTCCTGCCAGGAGCTTCGGTCACAGGCATATCCGTGCTGCCCTGGGTGAGGCTCACTCACAGTTTTTATGAGAGCTCAGCCTGCCTCCTGAAGTTACTGGGACAGTCATGCGGTGATGCATTTCTGGATGTCACCAGGGTCTTTGGAGTCTCCAGGGGCCTGGCGGGGCTGCGGGGTGAGTGGCGCCCAGCGCGCCTCCTCTTGCCTTACCTCTTGGCCTCCTGCACTCCAGGAGGATGAAGGTCTCAGCTCCTCCTCTCCTCTCCTGAAAAGGCTGCATTTATCTTTTCTTACTCGCTTATTTCTACTTAATGTTTATTTGTTGAGTAGGTGATGCACTCATAATGTTTACAATCAGAGCTATAAAGGAGGACCCAGCTTTCTTTCTCGATGGACCTGGTGATTCTAGCTCATTCTGAGAGGCATCTTTGAGGAAAGAAGGGGTTCTTGCTGCTCCTGTGCTGTGGGCTGGTGGCTTTGTCCACGGGAGTCTGCACTTGTGTGGTCTGGGTGTGGGGCCACCCTGCACCCCTCAGTCATTGTTTAGTTCTCACTCATCTTCCCGAATACCTTTGCAATGTCGTTCCCTCTTTGTGACCAATAATCAGGTCCCCGAATGGAGTTCCGGATGCTCCAGTCTAACAGTGGGGATCCAGCAGAGGAGGCTTTTCAACGCTGGCAGGCATACCACATCCACGAAACCTGGCCTTTCTGTTTTGTGGTGGGTACGCCTGTTGCAACATATTGGAACAAGTGAAGAGGGACTTTTTCAGGAAACCCGGGGTTGTGTGTAATGAGGAAAATTTAAGACACGAGCTGGGGAAATGACAGGAACCAGCTCCTTGAATGGCATGTAATTGCAGGCTACTTCCCACCAGAAGTTGTCTCCAGCCAGCACGGGGCCTGCTTGGTTGGCACACAGAGTCTGCTCTCCTTCAGCACCTGCTGTAAGGAGGATGTTCCCAAGAGGCTGTGCACAAGTCCGTTCTCACAAAGACTTCCCTTGCATTGGCACTTCAGCATGCGAGAAGCCACACGTCTGGTGACAGTACGCCCTCGATGGCTTCCTCTTTGTTTCCTGAGCAGTTAATTTTCTGTAAGCTGAGGGGGGGGGTGCTTCCTATTTAAGGCAATAAGCTATTTTAAGTGAATCCTTTGTAAAGCAAGGGAAAAGCTCCTTTCCTGTGAAGGAAAGCCTCCCGGTCGTCCTTCTGTGGGTGGGCTTCCCGACGACGCCACCTTCTTCAGTGTTGGGGTCAGCTTCCTCCTTGTCCACAGGCCGTACCTCGGCAGGCAGTGGGTGGGGGGAGGGCACCTGATCAGGCAGATGGATGTCTGGCACTTGCTGCTCTCCCAGAATCTCAGGGTCTTGGGAAGCCTGCATTACTGTCCCCTTTCTGCGGGGGAGGAAAGTGAGGCTGCTTAGCAAGTGAGAGCCGAGCCAGGATAGAGCCTGAGCTGCCTTGGCCAGCCTGGAGGGAGGCCCAGGTGCTTGCCCCCACCACAGGGCACCTGGGTCTTTAGCAGGAGCCCAGCTGGGGCTGGTTTGGCTGTGGATTCCCAGGTCTCCCTCACTGCTCGCTCTTAGAGTGGTGTCCCTTTGTCCTCCAAGGAAGGAGATGGCCCTTGGATGCGTGTCCACAGTTGCTACAGAGTGACCCACAGGGTGGGACCGTTTGTTACGCTCCAGCCCTCTGGATGTGGTGCCTACTGGGTGCCCCACCTCCCCGTCTAGAATGATGGCTCCAGACAGCCAGAAGGTTTGCAGACAAACTGCTCAGCTCAGCTTCCTCGTTTTAACAGGTGGCTGAGCTTAAAGTTCTTAATGACCAAGGACTTTTTTTCCTTTTTATTTTACAAATGCTTTAAATACAGCAAAGAAAATGGGCTTCAAATTTTAAAAGAATCTATTAAAATATGATGGGGGAAGAACATTTCCATTTTCAAAATGCTAACTCAACAAAAGATGGCCTTTAGCATTTCTTTTAAATGGGGAACTACATAAATACGTTTGGCATGTGGTTACATTTTTAAAATTAGAATTAGGTTCTTATTCAAATGTACTTTATTATATATGTTTATCTAACACTAAGATATTGCATAGTGTTTGTGATACAATTTTTTTTTTGTGGTACTGGGAATGGAACCCAGGGGCATTCTACCTCTGAGCTACACCTCAGCCCTATTTTTTTATTCTTTATTTTGAAACAAGGTCTCAGTAAGTTGTGGAAGGCCTCAATTTTTAACAACAAATACAACCACAGCTACCTCTTCCTGAAGTATGCTTTCTGCATACTTGATGTTCATGAAGCATTTTTGAAGAAAAATGTTGTTCAACTGGTGTATTTGGGAAACACCAAGTCAAATAAAGTTAAATACTTTTTTTTTAAACTGCAGGACATCACCCTAGATTCCAGTGTTTTAGTATAAGTCCATATTGGCTAGTACTATGTAACAAATATCCCAAAACTCAGTGGCTAAAACCATCAATTCTGTTCAGCCTCTGTGGGGCGGGTTCTGAGCAGCATGGCTGGTGGCTTGGCTTGGAACCTCTCTTGAGCTGCAGCCGGGATGTCGGCCATGCTGTCTCTCCTGCAGGCTGGGCTGGGGCTGGAGGACTTGCTCTGGAGGGACTTTGCTGGGTTGCAGCTGGCTTTGGAGGGAGCCTGCCGCTAGGCTCTCAGGACAGGGAGGCTTTCCCCAGAGACAAGGCATGCCTGGAGCAGCCCGCATCAACACAGAGGGCTCTACAAGTGTGGTGGCCCAGGGGCAGGATCTCAGGGGCAGCTGGAGGTTGGTGCTGTGTACTTCATAGCAGGCAGTAGAGGCTAGGGAGTGTGGCTTGTGCAGATTCGATGTCCCTCAGGTAGTCACAGAATCTCTAAGTTTTTCAAGGAATGCTCATTCCCAGTGTGTTTGGCCCACAGCTCCAGCCCCAGGTCCTCAAGGGTGTGAGCTCTCCCCCAGCCTGCGTGGTGCGTGTGGATGTAAGTGTGTGCAGGGTATGGAGAGCAGAGAGATTATGATGGGTGGCTAGAAGTTTTGCACTATGCAGGCATGGTAGAACAGGGAGGCCGGGGGCCAGGGCAGCTGTTTCCTTGCTGTGGCACTGAGCTAGTGCCCAGGCTTGGCATACTATCTGGTGGTCACTGGGTCCCCGGATTCGAAGCTTCTTGCCACTTGTCTATCCCCCACTGTCTGCCACTCTGCACCTTGGACCTGCCATTTCTCCCCCACATAGAACCTCCCCCCCCTTTTGTGTGTGTGTGTATGTGTGTGTGTGTGTGTGTGTGTGTGTGTGTGTATGCTACAAGGGATTGAACCCAGGGGTATTATACCACTGGCTACACCCAGTCCATTTATTTAATTAATTAATTAATTTATTTATGTTTTGAAACAGGGTCTTACTAAGTTACTGCACAGTAGCCTCACACCTGCAGTCCTTCTCTGTCTGCCTCTCAGGTCCAGGGATGACAGGTGTGCGCCACTGTGCCTGACCACAGAGAGCCTTTTTCCTGGTTTTCCTTTCTCTAAAAGCTTTGGTGTCCCAGGGAGAAAGAACTGGTAGAACAGGATTCTGCGCCACTCGCAACAGAGGCCGGCTCCTCCTTTCAGGCTATCAGAAAGTCCTCCCAACTTGGGCACCTGGCCCCCCCCTTGGGGAAGGCAGTTCTGGCTCCATATGCAGAACATGATGGGCAACCTCAGGCAGGAGGAAAAGACAGCACTTGTGACCAAGCAGTCACAGGGCCCTTCATACTCAGTTTGAGTAGAAATGACAAAGAGGCAAGGTGCAGCCTCTGGCTGAGGGCCAGAGAGGACAGACCTTGGCATTGGCTTACAATGCAGTTTTGTATCTGCAGGGGTCAAGTTGATGTATGTCTGTAACCCTCTATATTTATGTCTAACTTTGTTGTTTAATAACCTGCTGATGTTTTATACCATGGTATGAATTTAGTTCTGTTCACCCTATTATATTGTCACTCTGCAAAGTCATGGCTTAAAGAGATTCCTGCATATGTTCTGGGAAACGGGAGGGATCCTGCCAGTGTGGGACCCCAGATTGCTGTCAACAGGTGGCACCCTGATCCTCCCTGGAGCAAGGGCCTGAGAGCAGTTCCGGCACAGAGCAGGACTCTGGCTCTGGCTTTTGCGTGCTCTGGGATTTTGCTGATGTGTGGACAGGAAGGGGTTCTTTGCATAGACTTTGTGGGTCTGCATGACCTCCTTCCCTGTGTCACTTTGGATTCCTCCTCAGAAGGGTTCTGCTGGTCCGAATGCACCACTGTCACTTTCGGTTTCCTCCCTTCTCTAGAGTAACCTGTCACCTCAGTCAGCGTTTGGGAGCAGTGTGAAGGACTGAGGACGTGGGCGGTGTCCCAGCAGCCCTGGAGCTGAGGGAGGCAGCTCCCATTCTACCCAGCTCCTGTTTTTGGAACAACCTAACACAGGACATGTGGGCTCTGCTTTTGAAAGCTGCCACTTGGGTAGCAATCTGTGTATTCTCCCATTATATAGTTTGATGTCTTTTTAGATTAGAAAGATTTCAAAATTAGCATCAACATTCGAGAAGAAATAAAATTTCTTCCATATGCTGCTGAGCTTGGGCGGTGCCCAAGAAAGACAGAGCTGAGCCTCAGTCCCTCCCCATGGCCCACCCAGGCCCCCGCTGAGACACAGCCTCTGCTGGCTCCTCCCTGCCACCCACCGGCACTCATCCCTGAATCCTGTCTGTTCCCCCTCCCTGGCCCACCCTTGCCTGCCTGGCTGGGAGATCAGTGATGGGAGCCATCTTGTCCTGGCTTCTGGGCTCCTCCTATTCACCTGTCCTGCTTTGGGGGACATTGGCCCGGGCAGCTACGATTAGACCACAGCCTCTTCCTGGGGAGCAGGGCTGTGCTTTCCCTGCCCTGAACAGAAAACAAAGGACACTGACACATACACACACACACACACACACACACAAACACACACACACACACACACACATACACCCATGTCAGAGTTGCTCCAAACCTTCAGGACTGAAGGCCCAGGTCAGGGCAGGCAGAACTCTTGCAGAGTTGCTGTGGAAAGGTCTCCACTCCCTGACTCCTTCGCTGGATTCTGCAACATGTTCATCAGCGGATCTGGACACACCAGTCTCTGGATCTTTATGGTACCTTCTTGGCCAGAAAAATCCTAGACCTGGACTTTTTTTTTTTTTTTACTGAACATACTCTTGAGTCTCATCTAAGTCAGTGATATTTTCCTTGTTCACAAAAGCTCCTGTGATGAGCTGTGGATTCCCACACCATCTTGCCAGGCAGGATATGCTTGGTGCTAGAAAGCCCAGTGTGGGCCAGATGGCCCGTCTCAGAAGACAACTCACCAGTCTTGACTGTATAAATTTACTAGAAGCCCACATACTCCCACGTAGTCTTTGTGCTGCCAGAGCCACCAACTCTACTGTCCAGGGCCTGAGCTCTGAGCTCTGGCTTTCCACCTGCCCCCCTCATTTTGGTACCTAGAGACCAAGGGAAATACAGTGAATTTATTATGAATAAGCCAATTTATATGACTTATGATGTTACTAGATTGAAATAGAAAATAATTTTCTCTATATACACAGCAAAGGTGGACAATATTCAACACAAATGATCCTATTTATTTTTTGTAGTGTCAGATTTTGAACCCAGGGGCACTCTACCACTGAACTATACTCCAACCCTTTTTATTTTATTTTGAGACAGGGCCTTGTGCAGTTGCACAGGCTGGCCTGGGACCTGCAATCCTCCTGACTCGGCTTCCCAAGTCGCAGGGATGGCAGGCAGGTATGCCTGCCACACAGGACTGGACATCATAATTCTGGGTAGCTGTCATCCAGAGGTGGGAAGAGCTCCTTGCTGGGCCCTGCCTTTGCCACAGAGTGACACATGACCTCTGTTGACCCCCAGGGCTTGGAGAAGTCAGCTCCAATGAAGGCAGGGGCCAGGAGCCGAGATGGATACTCTGTGGGACCATCATGAGATCCACACTGGCCAGGGCTCCCTGGAGATCCTGGGTATCCAGAAAGCAGAGTGGGCTTCTGGCCTCACCCTCCCCTGCCCCTCTTCCCAGCCCCTCTCTGCAGAACTCTGGTCCTTTCACAGGCTGAGCCCTCCTCCAGTGCATAGGTATTGGGACTCAGTCCCTAGAGACAGTCTGGAGATGGGGAATAGAGGTGAGTCTGCTCCGTGGGGCCTTCCTGAGGCCTGGGCCCCTCCTCTTGCTGCCCGGCTATGCCCCTGGGAGTTAGAGAAGGGTGGAAGCCACCTGCTGGCCTCCTTCTCACCGGGTGCCACCGCGCGGCTGTCCTGTGCTGCCCTTGTCATTTCTGCTCAGATCCCACGGGCCAGGACAGGTAGGAGTCTGGGTAGAGGATGCCACGTGCAGCCCCTGGGAGAGGAGGGGGGCTTGTCTGCAGCAGGGACATCATGTACCCTGTTGCTCCCATTGAAGGAAGGATGAGAGAGTGGACATGGGGGCCTCAGGGCTGGAGCCAGCTTTTCCTTCCTGTTTTAACTGGCACTGAGCTGTTACCCATGCAGCTTTCTGGAGAAAAGCCAAGAAACTAATTTCCTCTTGGAACAGCTGCGGGCACAGAACTCCTCTCTGCTCTTCTGCTGTCCTTAAGACTGACAAAGGTTCACCCTCTGCCTGGCCAGGTGGCACCAGAGCTGGCTGGGGAGGCCGATGCTGGTGTCAGAGTGTTCTGCTGGGCCAGGCCCAGCCTTTGAAGAAGCTTGGCAATGGGACCTGGTGGCAGGGAATTGTCCTCTGGTTGGTTTGCAATGACCCTCCTGGATCCACTTAGCACCATCCTGTACAGCATGGAGCCACAAACCGACCAGTGTCTCAAATCTGGTCCACCATTCATTTTGTAAATAAAGTTTTATTGGAACACTATTGCATTCAACAGTTGGCTCTGGGGCCAGCTGGATGGCTGAATCCTACTTCTCCAGATTCATGAGCTGTCAGTCCTCCATGTCTCATCTGTTCATTCAACCAGCAGATGGAGATATAAAAAATAACACAGCAACAAATAGTAATGCGAGTAAAGAACCAACACAGCATACCAATGATGCATAGCCTTTCCCTTGCATTAGGTGCAAACACTCTGCAGGTGATCTGAAGTACGAGGAGGATCTGCATAGATTATATACACAGCCTGCACTGGTCCCACCACCCGGGCTGTGGTGTCTGTGGGTTTTGGCTGTCTCCTGCGGATACCAGGAACCCCTGCGCCTGGCCTTCCTGGGTGTGATGACAATCACCCAGGGACATGGGGAGGCTGTTCAGAGAGCCCAGCACTCTTCCCACAGAAGAACAAGATGCAAAGGACGCATGGTTTGTACCCTCGCCTGAGCTCCAGGTAGCCATCTCAGGGAGGGGGTGTGTGTGAGCAGGTCAAGGGCCACCAAGCATCAGCCCACATGACCCCCCCCCCCACACACACACAGTGTCCAGCAGTGGGGAGTATCAGGGAATGAGGAGGATGCTCACAGGGGTAGGACTGTGCAGTAAGTGACGTTTATGAGGCATTTTGGTGACCTGGGACATGTGTGTGTGTGAGGTAAGGTTGCCTTTAAGAAGCACATCCCTAGCTCTTTTATATGCAGCCTGAGCTCCATGTGCAGGACCCCCATGACACTCTGTGGGAGACAGAACTCTGAGGGGTGCCCTGGGAGGTGGGGGCAAGGCGGGGGTGGGGGCAAGAGGTGGAGCCTGGGCCTGCAAGGAGGGTGTCGGAGCTCATATCCTACCCTGCTCAGGGAGCATAGTGGAGTCTCCCTGCTCAGGGCTCTGGGAAGAGCAGAGGTGGCCCCTCCACTCTGCGGGAGGATGGGACTTTTGGAAGGCTGCTGCAGCCCTGGGAGGAGGCTCTCCTGCAGATCTGGCCTCTGTGCTCAGGGACCAGTCCTTTTGTTTTCTGAGTCTTTGGTCTGTTGGCCCCTCCTTAGCTGATCCCCAGAGAGGGTTAGCACTCTGCCTAACTTTTTTCACAGAGCAGGCAGGCCAGAGCCTGCCTACCACCTTCCTCGATGGGCTCTCTCCGGGCTCTGAACCCTGACCACTGTGGGTCTGGTAACAGAACTGGGAACAGCTCCTGGGCCCCAACCCTGAGATAGTTACACTGAGTATCCTCCAGTCTACTCCCTCTGTCTCCCCTGTTGCTTCAACTACAAGGTGCACCCTGGCCCTCTGTTCCTGACCAGCCCCAGGGCTTCTCCAGTGGCCATATCCAGCATCCTCACCTCTTGGGAATGGTGGGTGAAGTACCATCTGCCCAGTGGCCATTGGCTCCTGTTCTATTGGCCTTACTATGCCTCACAAGGAAAGCAACACATTTCAGAACATGAGCCTGGACAAGGGAGGGAGCTACAGGAACTGCGGCCTCCGGCAGGCAGTAAAAGGTAGGGGTGCAAGGGAAGAGGGAAGCACCTGAGAGCCAGGCCCTGGAGCCAGCGCCCTGGGACCACCTCAGCAGGCCACATTCCCAAAGGCCGGGGCCAGACGTGAGCAGAAGGGAGGAGAGGAGCGGACTTCGTGTAGAGAAAGCACCGTCATCAGGAGTGTGCAGGCGCTGGGGTCCTCCCTTCTGTTCCCAAAGGCTGTTCTTTGGCAGCTTTCTGAGCTCTCTGGCTCCCCTTGGCACCCAGGCCTCCCTGACACCATCACCCCCAGTTGCTGTGTCCCTCGCTGGGGAAAGGCACACAGATGGCCCTAAGACACTCTGAGATGCTCTGAGAAGCAGGTGCCTCTGGCCACCTGCTAGTCACAGGAAGCCCTCTCTGACTTGTCCTCTGCAGGGACAGGGTGCTGGGCTGACGCCCTTTCCACTCAGTCTCCTCCACCTCCAACTTTTTCCTCTAGCACACACCTTCCACTTTCCAAACTGTCCTGCAACAGAAAGAGAAAGAGAGAGAGAGAGAGAGAGAGAGAGAGAGAGAGAGAGAGAGAGAGAGAGAGAGGAAATGAGGGAGCTGAAGGGAAATCGAATCCTAGAAACCTGAAATCCCATTGTGAGGAGGCTGTGTGCTCCAAGCCTCTGTGTCAGAGGTCACGGCAACCCCGGGTGGGTTTTTAGCTTTTTCTTCTTAAAATGTTAATGCACTGCAGGCTCTCATTTCCTCGTGCATATTGTGCATTTCTGGAAATCCCTCCCTTCTGTTCAGTTCCCAAAGGGCCTGTTTAAATCCTGGCTTTGCCATTAGCAACGTTTGGGACTGAACCCGTGAAATGATTCAAGTTAACGCTTTCTTTTGTTTCTAGATTTCATGCTTATTTTTTCTGGTTAGGACCACAATCCAAAATGCATTTCATGTTGCACCTCCAAGCTGCAATTCAGGCCAGTGTGCTCAGGCACAATGTTTGTCTTGGCTGCCCTGCCTGACTGCCTGACCAGGGTGAGAACTCAGGGGGCCAACAGATAAGAGGGAAAGCCACAGCCCAGTCCCTCCTTTTTGTCAAAGAGGGGTCAGCTGATCTCCCTTGGGGAGTCTGTAGTGATCTGCTGGTGCTGTGCTGGCCTTGGCCTTGTCTGAATCGCCGTGGTCTTTGATGTTGGCTTACGTTCTTCTGTTCGACCAGGATGGTGGTGGCAGCTGTCTGGAGATGGTCTTAGCAGAGAGGCAGACCGGGGAGGTGAAGAGTTCCTAACGATCTCTCTGGGCAGATTCCAAGATGATATTCAGAGACTGGGACTGGCTCTGGGCCTTCACAATACCTGGGTTTTTTTTTTTGTACTAGGGATGGAACACAGGGGAATTCTACCTCTGAGCTACACACTCCTAGCTCTATTTTTTTATTCTTCATTTGAAACAGGATCTCACCACGTTGCAGAGTGCCTCACTAAGTAGCTGAGGCTGGCTGTGAACCTGCAATCCTCCTGTCTCAGCCTCTCAAGTACTGGGATTACAAGTGTGCACCACTATACCCAGCTCTGCAATATCTGTTTCTTGCCTGCCATGCAGACCCCTAGTGTAGCACTGCCTAATGTGAGTCCCACCCCATTTGTTAGGGTCTGCTTTCTCACCTGGCCTGAGGCTTTCCTGACATCTGCACCATCAGGAGCCTTCCTCTGCTGTTGCCAAGGAGACCCTGACCCCCCCGGCCCCTGCTTGTCTTTTTCTGTAGAGGTCTCCCTAGCTTAGCAGCAGGGCAGAACTGGCTTCCCAGGCAGAACTGGGGCCTCTGATCTCTGGTGTGGCATCCTATTACCTCCCTGAGTTGGAGCTGAGCAGGGTAAGCTCTGTGAATGCCCCTCCACCACTGTGCAGCTGGACAGGGAGATTCCACCTATGCTGACTGGTTGGCCCTCCGGCCTTCCCTTTGCCCCTCCCCAGCATCTTTTAGAGCTGTCCCTTCCTGTCCACTGGGAAATCCTGTAAGGCAGGCTGCAGACCTATGAGGTCACTGCACATGTGGGACAGCCCGAGAGCTGGAAGTACTTCAGGGCTTTGCTTCTTGTTCAGTTTTTCTAAAAAGTTACCGAACGAGGCACATGAGTCAGAGCAATGAGAAAATTCCAGTAAACCTTGCTTCTTCCGGCATGAAACCAAGCAGGACTCAGGGTGGAGGTTGCTGCCTTCTTGCTCTTGAGAAAATGGCAGTGAGTCTCTCCAACTCTGACTTAACGGATTTCAAGTTTGTAATCTCTTCCCCGAGATATGCATCGGTGACAGGCAGGACCTGCGGAGCAAGTGGGCTCAGCCCCTGGTCACACCAAAATCTTCCCAGTGTGGCTGCTGTCTCAGCCAGGCTTACCATCTGTAGAGTGGGGTAACCATGGAAATACAAACTACAGAGCTGTCGGATCCACCAAAAGTGCAGAAGTAAACAATCATTATGAACCTCGAGGCAAAAACAGCGATTGCTTATCCACAGTGCATATGCAGAGTACTAATAAGACTGGGGGAAATACAACATTTAATATACTTTGTGTGTGTGTGTGTGGGGGTACTGGGGATTAAACCTGGGGCATTCTACCTCTGAGCTACACCCCCACCCCTATTTTATTTTTATTTTGAAGCAGGGTCTCGCTAGGTTGATGAGAGTCTCACTACTTGCTAAGGCTGTCCTCTAACCTGTGATCCTTTTGTCTCAGCCTCCCAAGTACTGAGATTACAGACATGCAGCATCATACCTGGTTTAAGATACTATCTTTAAACTCTGTAGCCGGGTGTGGTCGTGCAAGCTTGTAATCCCAGTACTTGGGAGGCTGAGATAGGAGGATAGCAGGTTCCTGGCTATCCTCAGTTACTTAGCGAGGCCCTCTGCAACTTAGTGAAACCTTGTTTCAAAAATAAAGAATAATCGGGGGTGGTGCGCATGCTTGTAATCCCAGCATTTGGGAGGCTGAGACTGGAGGATACAGGTTCGAGGCCAGCCTCAGCTACCTAGTGAGGCACTCTGCAACTTAGTGAGACCCTGTTTCAAAATAAAGAATTAAAAAATAGGGCTGGGGGTGTAGCTCTGAGGTAGAATGACCCTGGGTTCAATCCCCAGTTCCACAAAAACAAAACAAAACACAATAAAACCCTATAATCACTCTGTCTCATGTAATTGATACACTAGTCACCAACACTTTCCACTATTACCAGCCTCTTAATTCCTTCTCTCTGGAGTTATTTCCTTAAGAGCACCAAACCAGATTTTAGGTAACAGAGACACAAGTTTTATGAAAAGCACCCTATACCAGAGTGCCATTTCCTACTGTTAGAGTCAGCGTGTATGTGCACATTTATAAATCGAGAGGTAAGGGGGACTGCATAATTTGAGGCAGAAATGCAAAATGAAAGTCCAAGAAGCTGTTAAGATTTCAAGACGGTGACGGCAGAGCAGCAAGCCAAGCTGGGCCCTCTGTGCTCTGAGCCCTGGGCAATGGCCGCCAGCCTGGGGAGGATCGGAACCCCCCCCCCCCCCCCCGTGCCACTTGTGATGGAGCAAACCCGTGGGAGCCCCCCTCAGCCTATTTTTCCCTGGTCACCTCCTGGGGATCCTGAGAATACTGCAAATAGAGCAGTGACTGGCCAGGCCAGGGTGGCCACTTCTGGAAAGGAAAGGCTTATTTCTCTTGGCTTTCCTCAGTGCTTATAAGTAGAAGGACTTACTTTTTGAGGTCCTAATAAATCACTCACCACTACTTTAAAAGATTAACTTTATTTTAAACAGCATGCTTGCTTGGCAGAGGGCATAGAGATGAAAGGTGGCAGCTAACCTACCAGGCAGCATCCCCGTGGGGATACAGACACCTTCCTGTGGGACAGTGTCGTGGCTGAGAGGACGCAGGCCAAGCAGCCCAGGGCACACGGGGCCCTCCATCTCACCTCTGTGTTTCCTGTCTCTGTAGACTCCATCCTTCCTCCCTCTCCCTTTCTTTTCTGTCAGTATCTGTGTCTGTGTAGCCACACGCTGTCTACACTCTCCTTAGGATAAACAGGAAAGGGGACTCAAGGGCTCCTGTGGAAAAGTCCTCAAAACTTTCATCTTGGTGCACTAAAACAAAAGGGGCAGAGAGAGTTCTAAGGGCTGACTGTGAGGAGATTTGTGGCTGCCTCATAAATGCACTCAGAGCTGCACTCCCAGGAGCTGCTTGCACTGAAAGTAGAAGGGCTTATGGTCCTACATCTTCCGTGTGAGATTAAGATTTGGGAAGGCAGTAAACATGTGTGGAGGGCCTACGGTGTGCCAGATCTATGCTTGGCAAGGCTCGTGCAGCAGTGGGGAGGCAGAGGAGGAGACAGCAGCTGACAGGGTTCAGTGTTGTGGACGTGCTGACTTGGGGGCAGTGCAGTGAGCTGAGGTCTGTGCTGGGGAAAGCGGGTCAAGGAAGCCCTCTTCTGGGGCTCAGGCACACACACATGCACATGCGTACACACACACACACACACACACACACACACACACACACACATACACGGCCAGTGACAGAGACCAGGGGACAGTGAGAGCAGTGCTCAGGCTTCAAAGGTCTTGGTGAGATCCAGGGACAGGGAGGAAGCTGCATGGCGAGGTCACAGGCATTTAGGGCAAGGGTGAAGGGCAGAGGTCAGAGGTCAGAGTGGTGGCCAGGGCCAGATACCGTGGTGCTGTACAGGCTCCTAGCTGAGCAAGTTTACTTTATTTTAACCACAGTATGAAGTCACTGGAGGATTTTAAACAGAAGGACATGCCCGATTTGCATATTAAAAAGATGTCCCAGCTGCTGTGTGAAGAATGCTTTTTAACAGAGCAAAAAATAGAAATGGGAAGACCAGTTAGGAGAGGATAGCAGCATTCCTGGCAAGAGGTAATAATGGTTATTATCCCCCTTTCACAGAGGCCAGAGAAGATGTGATTAATGCAAATACACACAGCAGGTAATAATAATGCTTCCCTTTTATTTGCATAGTGATTTCGACTGGAAAAGCCTTTTACCTACATCACTTCCTCCAAACTTCAGAACCACCCTGGGATCAGTCCCTAGGGCTGCTTAGTCTGAAATGAGGCTGTAAGAAGTCGGTGAGTGATAAGACCATGCAGGGCCAGGAGCCCGGCTTAACCCTGGTCTGCTGACCCCATTTTACTCTTTCCATACACAACCCGCCCCCACCATTCCAGGTCAGAAGCAGAGGGTGGACGAGCCAAACCAGGTAACCAACTGCCCCAGTCCCAAGGGCTCAGGAGGAGGCTGTGCCAGGCTCTGCCCCAGCTGCCCCGGACCATCAGAAAATAAAGGAAAACAGACATTCCTGGACTTCCAGATCCTTAAAACCTAGCTGGAAAGATTGGGAAGCCTTCTATAAATAACTTTAGCATGCTCTGCAAATTAAAAGCTGTATCCAAGTACAAATGACTTTAGAAAAAACCTAGATCCTTTCCTTCAGGCAAGCTGGCCTGATCCATTAACCAGGGGAGCTTTTCACCAGGGCCTCAGTGGTCCTCCAAGGCAGGTGCTGGCCTCCTAACTGAGTCTACTGTCATCTGGGTAATGCTGGGTGGGAGAAGGCTTTGCCTAAGTGTTTGTAGCCATCTCTGCTGCTGGTGAGCCCCAAACTTAGTGCCTCCTATAATGACTGTTGTGTTACCTTCAGGAGTCCTGTGCTCTCGATTTGGAAGGACAGAGCTCAGCTGGCTTGCCTCTGACCCAGTGTGTCTCAACTGGCCAAGTGCTGGAACCCTCTGATCCCTGCTCAACATGGCTGGAGCTGGGGCTGGGGAGATGTCAGGGCTGCTTGGCTGGTTCCATGTGGTCCTGCCTGTGGGCACTCGAAGATCACCAAGATTTACATCCATATCAGGCCCCCTCTCCACCTTAAACCCCATCCAGGTTGTTACATGAGCAGGATGAATGAAACTGGAAAATAAGATGCATGCCACGGGGCTGGGTTTTATTAGAGCAGTTATCTGTGAACAGCAAAAGATATCTTTTGATGTCAAGTGAATTGGAACACAGGATTGTACTTCATTATAATCCGTAAAATGCCAACAATTCAGTCCACAGCTGGCCACAGTCACCGTTGTTATGACGGATGTGCGTGTGCATGTGTGTGTGTGTGTGTGTGTGTGTGTGTGTGTGTGCGTGTGTGCACATCAGCAGTTGTCGAACCTCTAGGCCCACAGATCAGCACGACCAGTGTGCAGAAAAAGGGCACTGCAGTTAGGACACCTGGCCAGGACGGTGCTGATACAGACGTTTGTCTGGAAGGTGCATTTTAGTCAGGCTTTCAAGGGGGCAAGGAAAATATTTATCTCAAATAAGCCAGGAGTGGTGGTGCATGCTTGTAATCCCAGTACTTGGGAGGCTGAGACAGGGAGTTCCAAAGTTCGTGGCCAGCCTCCGCTACTTAGTGAGGCCCTCTGCAACTTAGTGAGACCCTGTTTCAAAATAAAGACAAAAAAATAGGGGATGTAGCTTGGAGGTAGAATGTCCTTGGGTTCAATCCCCAGTGCTGCAAAAAAACAAAAAACTTAACAAATGCTGATGATTATAAATGAATCTACTCTTTCATTAAAGGAAGCCCAGCAGGCTTCATGCTTGAAAATACTTAGAATTAATGGAGTTATTATATGCTTGAGATAAAAGATCACAAGAAGAGAAAAAAGAAGAAGTACACTCTTAAGAAATGCCAAGGAAAAGTGAGGTTCTGCGGCTGACCCCCCAGATACGGCGCTGCTCTTGCCCACTCTGGCAGAGCTGACAACTGCAGAGCAGATTGAAAGGACAAGCTTCGTGTCCACGGAGAGACCGATGCAAGTGTGCACGTGAAGATGGAGCAATCGTGCCGGTGTGAACCTCTTCCGTGGCTTTTAAACAGCTTCCTGAAACGCAATCCGCATGCCCTGAAAGCTATCGCTTTAAAGTGTAGAACTCAGCAGTTGTCAAGGAGCTGCGTAGCAGTCACAGGAGAAAAAGAGGATTCCATGAAGGGTTTGAGGAGTTCCCAGAGTGGGAGAGAAGGGAATTCACCTCAGGACTGGCAGAGTCCTTGGCTTAAGAGATGGAAAAGAATTTCAGCATGTACCAGTCAGAGACATAGGCAAAGATTTATTTAGGAAAGCAAGAAATACACAGTCAAGGTAGAATGTGGGCCATCTCCGGAGTGAGAGACACATTCTGGGGGTCACAGCTCCCCTTTTAAAGGAAACTTGGTGAAGGCTGGGTAAGGGAAGGTGTGTGAGGATGGCGGGTTTATGGTGGTCTGGACACCTCCCAGAGCCTTAGGTTGATCGTGGTCTCTGTCATCTCTCAGTAGGTAAACTGGGAAGTCCCCTATATTATAGGTTTCTCAAGATATCCTATCTGTGTTGCTTAAACTTCTTATTGAGGGGTTAATTAGCAGTGCACCAGGTAATTATAGTGGTTTTATTCCTTGGTTAACTTTAAGAGTTATAGATTTCCCAGGAATTTGGGAGAGACAGGCCTGGGAGAGAGAATTGGTTTGAACTGATTTGGGGAGTGAAGATATGAGGAGTTTTAGTGCTAGACTTTTACATTAAAACTGTATTTTATTTCTCCTTCCTTTCTGCCTATTTCTTTTATTTCTTCTACCCTGATTTTAGATTGCTGTCATTACCCCACCCCATTAGCAATCGCCCCTCCCACCCCAGCCCAGATAAACACTGATCCACTTCTCTCCCTCGAATTTGCTCTCCTGGACTTCACATTCCTGGGTGTAAAGTGATTCTTTATGCCTGGCTTCCTTCTCTTAAAATGTTTTCAGGGTTCATCCATGTTATTAGGACTTTATTCTGTTTGTATTGTATTTGTGTGTGTGTGTGTGTGTGTGTGTGTGTGTGTGTGTGTGTGTGTGTACTGGAGATTGAACTGGAACCTTCTGAGCTACATCTCCATCCCTTTTTATTTTGGAACAGGGTCTAGTTAAGTTACTACCACAGTGTCTGGCAGGACTTCATTCCTCTTCCTATATACTTGAGAGTGAAAAGTTGGGTTGTGTGTAATTCTACAGGTAGCATTTTAATTAATTAAATAACTTTACAGTACTGGAGATTAAACCCAGGGGTGTTCTACCACTGAGCTGTATCTTCAGTTCCCCCTACCCCACCCCCACTTTTAAATGTTGAGACAATGTCTCTCTAAGTTGTCCAGGCTGGCCTCCAACTTGCATTCTTCCTGCTTCAGCCTCCTGAGTCACTGGGACTGCAGGTATGCACCACTGGGCCCTGCTCAAGGTGATGTTTTGATATGTTTATGCATTGTGAAATAGTTAAATTAAACTAAGTAACATATCCATAACTTTTCATACCTTCCATTTTGTTTGGCAATGAGAACATTTGAAAATTGCTCCCTTAGTTTTCTCACCATCAGATGGGGCTTCCCTCTGCTCCGCAGGCTGTCCCAGTGGCCCAGACCTGTGGTGGCGTCCCAGCCATAGGTCCCACGTGAGCCCAGGACAGCCCAGCAGACAGGGGGTGTTTTAGGAAGCAAGGGGCAGGGCTGTGTGGGGGAGGAAAACTACCTTTCTGCGGTTCTGAGTGCAGCGCAGGACCCTGCAGGTGCTGGAAGCCACTGTGAGCTCTCCAAGCAGGAATAGGACCTGTGCACAGATGACTCACAGTTGCACAGGTTGGGTGAACACAGCTGCACCAGCTTAAAGGGTTAACTGGCTCTATCTGTGACTCTAGAGTGGGCAACATTGCATTGCACCAGGTAGAATAAGTACTGCTGAGCAGAGCAGGGCAGTTTGGTTTTGTAGCCAGAAAAGGGTGGAAGAAAGAAGAAACAAAGAACAAAAGGCAGGTTGCTCATTTCAAAGTTACTTTCCTTGTAAGGCAGGACAGGGAGACAGAACAATAGAAAAATAACTGGTTGTTTAACACCAGGTTGCTTCAGGCCAACTTTCCATGTAGGCTTAAGGCAGCAGGAACTTTGTTATCTTGCCCACTGGAACTGGCAGGTTGGGGAAGTTTGGCTGCCATCTCTCATTTCTCCTGATTTCTTGGAAGATGAAAGAACAGTTTTTGTTTGGTGACTTAGTACTTTAGTGTGGATGACCCCATTTTGACGTTAGGCTGGTCTATTGGGGCCCAGTGCAGGAGTCTGGTCCCAAACTATGACCCCTGTCATTCTGTGTAACAAGGGCTAAGCCAGGCTTTGTGTGGTGGAGACCGTGTCGGTATGAGGAACCTGATGATTGGAAGGGAGGTATTGCAATAGTTGGCTATAGTTTGGACCAAAATTTCTTCTGCAAACAATTAGAAAAACTGGACAAAGTAGTAGAGAACAAGAACAAAAGCGTGTTTGAAGGCAGAGGATAATGGCCAAGGCAGTTAGAATGTGCAAGACCACAAAGGAAAAGTGGGGTGAGGGGGTCCCTACACCAGGCTGAGCCCTTCTTCAGGTCCCAGGCCATCTCCCTCACCCAGGCCACATCCCACAGCCTCTGGCCATGCCCCAGGCCCGCCACTCCAGACAGAAGGGCCCTGGAGTCAATGCTCCTGGGGCTGGGACAAAGCTGGTGTCCAGGACTCTTCAAGAAGGAAGGTGGCTGCCTCCTTCCAAGCCTGTGACTGAGTCCAGAGCAAGATAGAGCCCTGAACTGACTCCACAAACAGCCAGCCAGCCTTGAACCCGCTCCATCCCAGAGTAGATGGGAGCGATCTTTCCCATCTAACCGCGAGAAAGAATGGCAGTCATATAGAGGTTAGCAAACGGAATCCAGCCCTGCCTATAAAATACAACTTATCAAGGTCAAGGTGCAAGGTGAGTTTCACATTTTGAAAATCAACCAAGGTAATTTGATGGAGAAAAAAATTATGTAATCATCTCAATAAAAGCATAAAAAGCATTTTTATAAAATTCAGTATTTGCTCTTAATTTTAAAGAAGGAACTCTTAAGTTAGGAAAAGAATGGAACTGTCTTCATCTCAATAAGATTACAATAAACATTAAATTAAGTGGCAAAACCAAGTGTTCCTCTCTGAGGTTGAGAATGAGACAAATTTGTTCCATTTGCATTTCTATTAAACATGATCCTACAAGTACCTTCCAGTGAAATAAAACATATAAATACATAAATGAAATGTATAAGATTTAGTATGAAGTCAATAAAATTGTCATAGTTCCTGAGTGATATACAATATATAGAAAATTCAAATGACAATACACAAACTGTTAGAATTAATTAATTTATTAGTCTTTGTGTACAATCTTTTTTTTTTTTTTCAGTACTGGGGATTGAACTCAGGGGCATTCTACCTCTGAGCTATACCCCCAGCCCTATTTTTTATTCTTTATTTTGAAACAAGGTCTCACTAAGTTTCAGAGTGCCTCACTAGGTAACTGAGGCTGGCTGTGAACCCGGATCCTCGGATCTCCCAAATGCTGGGATTACAAACATGCGCCACCACGCCTCGCTCTTTGTGTACAATTTTAAGATGCCATAGTCAATCAGAATTCTACATAGTATCAACAATTATTAAATGAAGCTAAAAAACTAATTTCGTTTAGATCAAACATCTAGAAATAAACCCAATAAAAGATGTGCTAAGCTTCTACACAGAAAACCATAAAACATTCCTGAATGACATTGAAAAGCTGAATAAATGAAAAACCATACCATTATTCATGGACTCAGAGACTAAATATTTATAATTATTGCTTCCTCCCCAAATGGTCTGTATAATTAATGAAATGCTAGTCACTGTCCCAGCAGGATTTGTTGTAAAAACTGAAAGGCTGACTCTATAATTCATATTATATGAATTGTAAAGGACAAAGAATTGCTAAGAAAAAACTTAAGGAAAGAAAAAATTGGGGAACATAAAAGATAACAAGATGTGCACAGCAATAGTAATTAACACAGTGCAGTATTGCAACAAGGATATATGGACTGGGAAAAGTGTGTGTGTGTGTGTGTGTGTGTGTGTGTGTGTGTGTGTGTGTGTGTATTAGTTACTAAAGATTGAACCCAGGGACATTCTACCTCCAAGCTACACCTCTAGCCCTTTATTTATTTATTTATTTATTTATTTATTTATTTATTTATTTATTTATTTATTGTTTTGAAACAGGGTTTCTCTAGGTTACTGAGAGTCTCATTATGTTGCTGAGGTTATCCTTGACCCTGCCATCCTCC
Organism: Graphiurus murinus; assembly: GCA_004027655.1. Lineage (NCBI taxonomy): Eukaryota > Metazoa > Chordata > Mammalia > Rodentia > Gliridae > Graphiurus > Graphiurus murinus. The sequence goes on from PVLC010005475.1 coordinate 27,603, forward strand.
TGTCTCAGCTTCCCAAGTACTGGGATTACAAGTATGCTCCACAGAGCTGGCAAAGTTTTTTCTTTTTTTTTTTTAATAAATAATGCTGGGTTCACTAGATATCCAAAAAATAATAATCTTTTTCTTTTCTTTTCCTTTTTCTTGAGAGGAGACTTGCTATGTGGCCCAGGCTGGCCTCTAACTCTGGGATTAAAACATCTTCTTGCTTCATTCTCTCAAATAGCTGGAACTATGGGCACAGAATACTTCACTCAGCACACCAACATAATAATCTTGACTTTTATTATGCATAGAGGGCAATTTCAGAGAACGGCAGATCAGATGTGATGATAAAATAATGAGGCACATAGATGCAGCACTGGAGAATATCTCTGTGATACTGAGGAAAGGAAGACAGCACCAACCACAGAGGAAAGTGGGCAATATTAAAATTTATAACCTCTATTCATCAATGTACGCCACCGAAGGAGCGAGAAGAAGGCGTCCGCCCCATTGTAGAAGGCTTGTGTGGAGAAGGTACAAAGAGCTCCTACAGATGGACATGAAAGGAGACCCAAATAGGCACTTTGCAAATGAGCTCTCTAAATATCTAATGAACACATGAAGAGGTACTAAGCCGTATCAACCACCAGGGAAATTTAAATGAAAACCACAGTGAGAAGCCACCTCCCCACTACCATAAAAGAGATGAAAACAAGGGATGCAACCAAAGTTGGCGGGAGGCAGAGCATCAGGTCTTGCACCTGCTGGGGGGTGTCTGCTGTCCAGGAACCCGACACGCTCATCCCATGGCCCCATAGGTCTACTCCTGGGTCTACCTGCCAGTCCCTGAATGCATGAACAAAAGAGCCTTTTGTTGGCGTCCTTTGTAATAGCTTAGACCCAGATACTATGCAAGTGTCCCTTGATGGTAGAACAGATGGATGAATTGTGGATGTTCGTCCAATGTGTCCCCAGCAGTCATGAAAGCACTGCTTAATTCAAGGGCATAAACGTGTTACACAAACACAAGGTTGAGAGAAATACTCCAGAAACTAAAGAGCACATGCTTTATGACTCCGTCTAACTTAGGCGAGAGCTGCTCAAGGCTTTGGAAGTGGGGCTGGTGGGCACTTTGGGAAGGAGGCTCTGGGCAGGGTGTGAGGAGGACCCTGATGTGCCTACTGCTCTCTGCATGCACCTGCTGGAGTGACAGGGTCGTGCTCACTGGAAAATTTTATTTTTTTAAAAAAAGGTAATAAGTAGCTGGGCGTGGTGGCACATGCTTGTAATCCCAGCATTTGGGAGGCTGAGATAGGAGGATTCGGGTATGAGGCCAGCCTCATCTACCTAGTGAGGCACTCTGCAACTTAGTGAGCCCCTGTTTCAAAATAAAAGAATAAAAAAAATAAGGCTGAGGGTGTAGCTCGGAAGTAGAATGCCCCTGAGTTCAATCCCCAGTACTGCCCCCCCCCCAAAAAAAAGGGAGTAAGTAAAGGTGGGGGACTCCAGCGCAGGGTATGGGTCATTTAGCTCCAAACACCTCAGTTCTCTGTGGAACACAGGTTGGCACGGGCAGCAAATTAACAGCTTGTTTACAATTGCATTCATGTGGTCCCCTTAAGCAGATTCTCTTGCAGAGAGAATGAGACCAGCATACACTGGTGGCTTTTTTGACCAAATTCTTCTGAAATATGCACATACTTCACACAGGAGATACATCTCCATGGTCTTGAAATTGCTGCACTGCAGCCGGCCCTCCGGTAGTGGCTTCTCCTGGTCCTAGGCTTGAGGATGGTTCTGACTTCCACTTTCTCTACACCATCAGAAAGGAAGAAAAGAGAGACATGCCACATATATTCAGGGTCTCTCAGAAGTCCAGAATCCAGTGTAGTTGCCTAGAGATAGAAATATAACATAAAACGTAGAGAATTTCCAGGAATGTGTGCGCACGTGTGTGTACACACACACACACACACACACACACACACACACACACACACACCACAATGACTATGTGGATGACCTGACTAAACATATAATTGTGTGAATCTGATGCCTTTGTGCAGGTGACGCCAAAACCAGTAGTGTTTCTTCTGTCCGTCCCTCATTTTGGCCCTTGCCTGAGAGACCCTTCCAGAAGCGATTCTATATACTGCATCAGCAACTGCCTGAGTAGAGTGTTCTGGTCTCATTTCTACATTAGGTGGGTCCTGGGCGGCAGCAGCTCCTCCTCTGAGTGTTTCAGGGAGGTCCCTGCCTCTTCTGCCTTACAGGGCCAGCTGCTCTCCCAGCCCTGGCCCTTCCTGGGAATGGTGGGGATGCAGGCCCAGGGCTCCTGGGTGACGGGATGTGGCCTCCCTGAGCGGTGGCAGAGGCAGGAGAGGCAATACTGCCTAGAACCAAGGGTCACCCTCTCTTTCTCTCTGGCTCCTCCAGGGTCCAAATACATTGAACAAGCGCCTCCCCTCCACGTCAGGAAGGCTGTGCTTTGGGTTTTGCTGGCCTCTTTTTGTTTTCTTTTGTTTTAATTAGTACACTGTGGGGTTGGCAGAGTCCTGTCTGCCCCTGGGAGCCCGAGAATCCTGCCCAGGACCTCTGGGCAGTTTGTTCCACCTTTCAGAGGTTGACTCCTGCGCTTTCTCCTATTGCATCTTGAAACCCTAAACTGGACGGCCTCACATTCCTTTCAGGTGAGATAGCAAGTTCCAAATGATGAAAACAGTTTGCAAAGAAATGTGCTAAAATGTTTTGAAAGTGACTTGTACTCTAAGGCATGCAGGGGATGAGATTAGAGAGGGGATCGCTCCTGTCACTATCAGAATTCCTGTGCTCGGTCTTTGGCATAAGGCACGTTTTATATAGGAGGAAAAGTCATTATCGGGGGGGAAAATGCCCCTCCCTTCGCCTTCTTCCTGTCTGGCTTCCAGGGCCAGCCCAGGTGTGATCTCTACTTTGACTTTGACCAGCTCCAGCTTTGAACCTTATTCCTCTGAGCCACTGGCTGGCTGGCAGCCCAGGAGACACCTCTGCTGAAAAGAGAGCTTGTTACTCAGTTCCTAGGACAGGAGACACCACAGGAAGGGGGCACAGGGAAGGGCTGGGGCAGAAGGTAGGGGAGAGGGCCTAACTCAACCTGGGGGTCCAGCCCTCCCTGCTGTTACCCAGGAGGAGGAGGAGGCAGACTGGCAGGTGTAGGAGCCACAGTGTGAGGACTTCCAGACTCTCCAGCCATAGGTACCCCGCCCTGGGTGAGGAGGGATGGAGAAGGCCTGCAGTGTAGCCAGGTGCAGCTCCGGGTCGGCTGCTTGTGTCTGACTAGTGTTTACAGGGGAATCTTTCACTGCTCCCGGGAACTGGCTGACCTGGAGACCGCCCCTTCAGGGTAGGCAAGGCACCAGATGCCCAAACATCAGCTCACAGAAGATAATGACACAGACAGGCTCTTTGTGACATCTCTGGGATAAATGTGAAGTGACCAAACTCTACCTAAGGCGCTAGGTCGCTGTGTTTGTCATTTTGAAAATTTGTTCTTATCTTATTTCCTCTTCTCTTTCATTTCTTCATGCTAAGAAGAGAATCCCAGGAAAGCCATGAGGGTGTTTTGGGTGGTGTTTGGCAGCATGGATGAGACATGGTTTGTGTGCAGGGTTTGGGTGTTTGGCCAGGCGGAAGCTGATCTGCAGACCTCAGCTCCAAGTGGGCACATGGGAGGGGTGTCCAGTGCCGCATGCAGAACGGGCTCCCCTTGCTTCTCTGCAGCCCCCTGGGTCTGGTACAGTCCTCATGGCCAGGCCATCCCCACACCCAGAAGACAGAGCCTGTGCTGGCAGGTGCAGCAGGCCTGTACCTCAGGGGTGGCACTGGGCATCTGCATGCAGTCATGGGACGTCCCTTTGTTGGGCCAGCAGGTCCCGTCCTGTCCTCGTCTCTCAGGAAGGAAGCACTCAGCTGCCCTGTGGTGCTGCAATTGGGCTTGTCTACTGAACAAATGCTAGAAGCCAGTGGCCGCTGGTCCCTTGGCGGCTCTTCTCACAGGCAGGGCCCAGTCACCTCCCCCACCAGAGAAGGAGGCGTCCAGAACCAGGCTCACTGAAGAGCCTGGGGCAGCACAAGGGGGTTGGAGGTACTGGTTTCCTCCTATGGCTCCTCCAGGTGGACCCCACTGAATGTGGAGCTTTAGCAAGGAGCCCTGGGCGCTAACCCCAGTCTTGCTGGTCTCTGCTGAACCCACCAGTTCATAGGTGTAATGATCAAACATTATCAATTGGCTGGGCATGGTGGTACACACTGTAATTGTAGTACTTCAGAGGCTGAGACAGGAGAGTCACAGGCAGATTCAAGGCCAGCCTCAGCAGCTTAGTGAGACCCTGTTTCAAAATAAAACATAAAAAGGTTTGCAGATATAGTTTGAAGGTAGAATGCTCCTGGGTTCAATCCCTAGTACCAATAAATAAATAAATAAATAAATACTATCAGTTGCAAGACATGGCTCTATTTCAGGAAATCATATCTATGCATATAACACATATATGTGCATTCTAAATTTATATATGTATATATGCATTCTAAATTTATATATATGTATTGATATTAAATCAGTTAGAATGGATCTCATTGGTAGGTGGAGCCTTGCTTCAGGACATTTGGTACCTTGGTATTTTAATGTGACCTATCTGTGGGCTCTGAACCCCTTAATTGTATGGCTCCCCTGCCCCTGCCCTCTGACCCCCCTTCAGTGCCTGGGGTCCCTGGGGAGGGTGACTGTGTCCAGTTATGCCCTCCTGGCCTCCTGCATACTCTGTGCCTCATCCCTCTTCTGTCATAGATCCAGGCCATCTGGGCCTCCTGCCTGCATGGGCCTCTTGCTCCGCACGGTCGATGCTCTACTCTGATGGCCGCTGGCCCTCCTCCCTGGGCTGAAGCCTGCCCATGCCCCAGCTGTAGTCCCTTCAAGGGAGGGTGGCAGGCTGCAGGGAGATGTCCTGCTTCTCTCTTCCAGTTTCTTCCTGTTAGGGACGAGGGAGGAGAGGACCACAGGGGGCAGCAGTGTGCCAAGAGATGCCGGGCTGTACGAGGAGGGACAGGCACACAGAATTGCTGCATGTATTGCTGCAGGGTTATGCCATGTAAACCTCAGAGCATCAAACCGTTACTCACCTTCCTCTGTGTGAGACACTGAGCCAGCACAAGGCAGTACCAGAGGTAAATCAGGTCAGATCCTGCCAGTCAGGACCTTCAGCCTAGCGGCAGAGATGGTCATGAGCAGAGAAATGGGATAAGCTGCAGGTGCCCAGGGAGCTCAGGGAGGTGGGGCAGACAGCGTGTGTGGGAGGAGGCCACAGGCCAGATGAGAGCTGTGGGCAGATGACCTCTATGTTGCAGCAGCAGCAGCTGCAGAGCCATCTTGCTGGCATAAGTGTGGCTGAGGGTGAAGGGCGGAGAGGGTAGAGAGACTTGGTCTGCAGAGTGTTCAGAGAGGGGACCACAGGGCCATACATCCTGAGAACAGGGCTTGCTCAGTCTATGAGTTTCCTGTGCCAAATCACAAACTGGGTGCTCAAAACAGGAGCCATGCGTTTTCTTGGAGACTGAGCAGGCTGTGTCCCCTCGGGGCGCCGCCGGACTCTGCTCCTGACTCCTTCAGCCTGCTGGCTCCACCATCTCCTCCTCCTGCTGCTGCTCAGTTGTCTCCCTCTCAGGAGGACGTGTGATGGCATTCAGGGCCACGTGGACTCAGCTCTGCAAAGCCCTTTTCCATGTAAGATAACACTTGCAGTGTCAAAGGTCAGGACTGCGGAGCCCACCTGGGCAGGAATGTAAACGGCTGGCTTGGCATTTAGGTCCTTATTCCTGGAAGTGGAGCCCAGAGAGACTGGAGAGGCCTGACATGCAGTCAGGGTGTTCTCACTGGGAATGGAGCTGAAAGCAAGTCTTCTCCAGGCCCCCCCATTTAGTCTCCTGGACTTTGTCTTCCGCCATACCAGGAGAAGTATGCTTTTTTTTTGTTGTTGTTGTTATGACGATCAGCAAGAGGGCCTCTGGACAGCCGCCTCTTTAGCTTATTTATCAAGTCAGGAATTCCACATGGTCAAACTGACCAGCGACAGTCATGGCCTGAGAAAATAATGTCTTTGCTCTTGAGATTTGGAGAACTGAGCAGCATCCTGTGACCAGGTGCGGGAAGGCGGTGTGTGTGTGTGTGTGTGTGTGTGTGTGTGTGTGTGTGTGTTCATCAGATGTGCAGTATCTGGCCACAAACCTCTAGCATGCCGCCGTGACTGGTGGTCATCTATGGCTGACCCACTCACGTGTGTGTGCCCGTTTGAACTTGTGTGCACAGCCTCCTGACACACGCCCATGCATCCCTGTACACCTAGGCAGACCCATCATGGCCTAGGTGTGGGGGGGTTCAGCAGCAGCCAGAGGTTCATTTTGTAAAACGACCCCTTCTGCAGCCACGGCTCCAAGAAGAAAGAAATCCACAAAAGTGCTTGTGTGAAAGTGTGGCTCAAGGACAGTGAGAAAGACCAGAGAAAGCCTAGAGCAGTTACACATGTCAGTGGACCCAGCCCCACGGCAGAGGGGCAGGCAGAAAACCAAAGAACTGCTCGGCCACCTCAGGACAGCGGCCCTGCAGGGGACACAAAGGCTTTTTATTTCTCAAGGATATGAATGCAGATGGAACTTTGACCTCAACGGCAAGGATAAGGAAGGTCAAATCAGAATTGAGAGCACTGTATGCAGCAACCTGCAGGACAAGGGAAGCAAGCCTGTCTGGTCCATTTGCCAAGGCTTCAAACAATGCAGAACTCTGATTGGAGGAGGCTGAAATAGTGAATCATCTGTCACCAGACAGGGCCTCATGTGCAGTACAGGGCTCTGATTGGAGGAGCCTGAATAGTGAATCATCTGTCACCAGGCAGAACTAGTGAGTCAGCTGCCACCAGACAGGACCTCTTGTACAGTGCCGGGCTCTGATTGGGGGAGCCTGAATAGTGAGTCACTTGTCATCAGGCAGAAGTAGTGAGTCAGCTGTCACCAGGCAGGCCCATCCTACACTGCAGGAAGGCCAGGGAGAAGCATGCCTTCAACCTCTGGCATCAGGTGTGTGTGTGGGGGGGAGGTCTCAGCTTTCCCAGCCAAGTCATGATGATTAAGAAAAATGAACAGCAGTTTTCTTCAAAGAAAAAATCCTTCAGAGATGAGTGTCTGTCCTCCTGTGTGCTGCTCCTTCCTTCCTTCCTTTTTCCCTCCCTCCCTCTCTGTTTTGTTCTTTCTTTTGTGGTACTAGGGATTGAACCCAGGGGCATTCTACCTCAGAGCTACATCCCTAGCTCTATTTTCTTTCTCATTTTGAAGCAGAGTCTCATTAAATTGTGGAGGGCCTTGATATGTTGCTGAGGCTGGCCGTGAACCTGGCAATCCCTGTCTCAGCCTCCCACGTACTGGGATTACATGTGTGTGCCGACATGCCCAGCTTTGTCATGGACTTCTGAGATTCTATTTTATTTTGAAATGTCTCTGTCTCTGTCTCTCTCTCTCTCTCTCTCTCTCTCTCTCTCTCTCTCTCTCTCTCTCTCTCTTCCTGTCTCTCTCTCAATAACATTCGTCCATTAAGAAAGTCAAGGCCAATGTTGTAGTCAGTGTTGACTTTGCAGCCAGTATCTGAGGTGGTGGAGGGTGCCCTGACTTCACTCTGTGTCCACAGCGCCCAGGTCTGGCCCATAGCCCTCCTGGGCTCCTATTAGAACGTGCACTAAGTGGAAAAGCTCCTGTCTGGGGTCGGCAAATGCAAAGGACACATTTTATTTTTATTTATGTACTGGTGCTGGGGATGAAACCCAAGGCTCCATGCGTTCTAGCCATGTGCTCTACCACTGAGCTGCATCCCCAGCCCAAGCATGTAAGAATGTTCTTAGCTGATGAATGATACAAAAGCAGAAGGCATTTGGCCCTTGGTTGTGGCTTTCTAACCCCTGCTCCATTTTACTACAGTGGGAGATTCCAAGGTGATGGCTTCCTGTGGGTCAGGCACCTTAGGTACGGAACCAGGATACAAACTGCTGATCAGAAAAATGATCAGCAGTTTTCAGACTTGGTAATCAGGTCTGAATTCTCCTTGTAAGTTCTTTCTTATTCTTCCTTTCCCTTGTTACCTACATTCTTTTCCTTCTTAATATTTTAGATCTGTGCTCACTTCCCTGGAATCCTTCCTCTCAGCTCATCCCCGGCCTGGCGGGGGTGGGATGGGGAAGTTTTGTCTTCAGCATATCTCTTCTGCACACCACGGTCACTGTCTCACTCTGTCACCTCACTGATGGACTCCAGGCTATTTACAATACTCTATATGTAGAGCTCTCATTTTTATAATATGCTTTTATTGGTGCATTATAGTCTCACATCATAATGTAAATCATAGTGATGGTGACATACAAACACAGCACTTGGCAGGCTTTTCCCTGGCTCCCTCTCCATCACCCCTTCCCTATACAGAGTACTGAGGTTGACATTGGTATTCTCACATATGTACACAAAGTCAATGGTAGTAATTCCTTCAATGAACCTCACTCTCCCTGCCCCCTTCCCCTAGACCACCTCCCTGGCTCCACTGGAGTTTCTCTTCCATTATCTGAAGTCCCTCTGGTATTCCAATTACTCCCTGGCTTCCGCATATTAGAGAAAACATACGACCCTTCACTTTCTTTGACTGGCTCATCTCACTTAACACAATGTTCTGCAGATGACATAATTTTGTTCTTCTTTACTGCTGAGTAGAATTACATTGTGTGGGTATCCCAGAATTTTGTAATCCATCTATTTGCTGATGGACACCTGGGTTGGTTCCATAATTTGACTATTGTGAATTGTGCTGCTGTGGACATGGGTATGCATGTTACTGTAGTCCTCTGATTTCAGTACCTTTGGAAAGATACCCAGGAGTGGCATAACTGAATCATATGGTGGATCCATTCCCAGTTTTCTGAGGAATCTTCACACTGATCTCCATAGCAGCTAAATTAATTTACAATCCCACTAACAGTGTAGAAGAGTTCCAATTTCCCCACATCCTCACCAACATTTATTGTTTTTTGACTTATTGATGATTGCCATTCTGATTGGGATTAGATGGAATCTCAGTGTAGTTTTGATTTGCATCTCCCTAATTGCTAATGATGTTGAACACTTTTTCATGTTTTTATTGGCCATTTGTATCTCTTTTTTTGTGAAGTGTCTATTTATTTCAATTGCCTATTTCTTTCTTTTTTTTTTTTTTCGGTACTGGGGATTGAACTCAGGGGCATTCTACCTCTGAGCTATACCCCCAGCCCTATTTTTTATTCTTTATTTTGAAACAGGGTCTCACTAAGTTGCGAAGTGCCTCACTAGGTAGTTGAGGCTGGCTGCAAACCTGGATCCTTCAGTCTCAGCTTCCCAAATGCTGGGATTACAAGCGCGTGCCACCTCGCCCGACCTAATTGCCTATTTCTTGATTAGGTTTTTTGTTGTTATTTTGTGTGTGCGTGTGTGCGTGTGTGTGTGTGTGTGTGTGTGTGTGTGTGTGTGTGTGTGCGTAAAGTCTTTTAAGTTCTTTGTATAGTCTAGATATTAGTCCTCTATCAGAGGGATAACTGGCAAAGATCTTGTCCCATTCTGTAGGCTTTCTTTTTAGACTCTTGATGGTTTCCTTTGATGAGCAGAAACTTTTTAGTTAATGCCATCCCATTTACTAATTCCTGTTTTAATTTTCTGCAGAGCTCCATTTTGTGGAGGGTAGCTCCATATATCCTTTTGAATTTGGAGGATTAAAGTGGGGAATTCTAGCCAGGTGTGGTGGCACACGCTTGTAATCCCAGCATTTGGGAGGCTGAGACTGGAGGATCTGGGTTCGCGGCCAGCCTCAGCTACCTAGTGAGGCACTCCGCAACTTAGTGAGACCCTGTTTCAAAATAAAGAATAAAAAATAGGGCTGGGGGTATAGCTCGGAGGTAGAATATCCCTGAGTTCAATCCCCAGTACCGCAATAAATAAATAAATAAATAAATAAAAATAAAAAATAAATAAATAAACTGGGGAACTCTAATTTTTGGAGGGGAAACAGCTATCATGCATTCTCATATCCACTGACTGGCCTCTGGGTTTTCGGCAGAAGCCAGGCAGCTGCCCTCTAGGGACAGCATGAACCACTTGACCAGATGGGGCTTTGTGCCTCTGCTTTGAAGTGAAGTAAACGCTTCTCGTCAGACCTGTGACCAGCAAACCAGTAGTCAGGCCTTGTCTGCTCAGAGGAGCCTGAGCTCCATGGAGAGGGTCCACTGACTTTAGACAGAACACGGAGCCAATGGTCCTGGTGCTGACCTGCGCTGCCTGGAACGCCACTCACCTCCTTGTACTGCACACAGTGCCCAGGAGGCTTCGCTCCTCACAACAAAGCTGTGGAGACCTGATCAAGGTGCGGCACCACGTCACATGACCCTGCAACCTTTGCCCTGCAGTCCCTGGCTAAGTGGGGCCCACGAGAGCAGGTAGGCAGGGCGTCAGCTTCCCATCTGCACTAAGGACTGGCCAGGAATGTTAAACTGTTGTCCTGTGAGTGAGACCGAATTGCCCATGGAAGTTTGCCCCATCTGGATTTCCTTTGTATTTGTCTCTAGGTTCAGCCTTGCTCCCTGGAAAGAGTCACTCTCTTTCTGTTTCCTTTTCTCTAGTCACCTTCTAGTCCTTCACACTGTCTAACTGGAAGTCTGAGCAGTTATAGTTCATGAGCTAACTGGCAGAATACTTGTAACTGTCACATTTTAGCAGATAGTGCTGGGGCCCTTAGTGTGAGCCCATCCTAGAAGATGGGGCCAGATGCTGTGGGTGGTGAGTCTTAGCCTACAGCATCAACCCGGAATGCCTGGGAGCACTGCAGATCACTGGGACCTGCCTACTGATATGCGTCACTGGAACCTGAAGGTTCTTGCTATGTGTGCCTGGGAACCATTCTGAGC